>PVHX01002605.1:96546-163983 GCA_004024805.1 Geosciurus inauris | reverse complement strand
CAAAATTATTTTCTAAGCATCCTCATGTACTCTCTTTAGGTCAACGATAGGAAGAGATGGTGGCCTTCTAGTTAAGTTCCAGTCTCATTCCAGCTCACTTTTCACAAGGAGTCCAACCCGCCCTCTGAAGCTTTGCTGTTCCCATGACTATGCCAAGCTTCTTTCCCATGGCTAATTCTTGTTCATCCTTCACACTTACAATACTATAACAAAAGGATCTGAATTCCAGGAAAGTAAGAGATTTTTGTTTTGTTCTCTAGTGTATCTTATGTGCCTAGAACAAAGGTCCTAGCACATGGCAGACCCTCAATAAATTTTGTTCAAAAAACGAACAAACTATGCCATCAGCCATGCTTAACAGTTAATACCAGTCCTTTAGAAAGTAGAAAATGAAAATGGATTAAGAGAAGCCACTGGAAAGCCTTTATGCTCTTATCAGAACATAAGCACACAAGGTAACTTCCAATTTTCATTTTAAATAAATAATTAAAACAAATTCATCCTCCCTGAAGAATTAGAATTACCCCTTTCCCATCTTTCCTTACCTTATCCACTAACCAGAATATTTCTAGAAAAAAGTGCTAATAAGTCGGGCAAACTGAATGCTGCTTTCAGGGTTCCAATGCTAGATGTCACTTACTTAGCTTAATCTTTCCTTTGTGTCCCCTACACATCTAGGGCACAGACAGCTCCATGCCTCTGTGGAACCTCAGCTTTACCACTTAGAGTATGAACAGTCTGTTAGAACTATTTCTTCTAACTGAGCATGTCCTCCTCTAGGCTACACAGCTGCATTTGATAGGTCACTACTGTTTCAAGACCTTGATTTCCATGGGTATCCTGTAGGCACTCATATTTACTGAATGATGTATCTCTAACAAATGGAAAACAAAGAATGGTACATGCTGTATTCTAAGCAATAGCTGAGGAATAATCTCCAACACATCCCTGCTCACTTTCAAAAGCTCAATTATGTTGACTGTCAGACACCTCAACTTCTACTCTTCTAAATTTTCCTCTAAATTAAACCAGGTTATCAGTGTCCTGAACCTGGATCAAGCCACACTGTTAACACCAGCCACTGGAATTACTTCTACTGAAATGGACTTCAGGAAAGTTATAAGAACTAGTCCTATGAATTCAATCAGTTTTATTACAAAGATATGGTTCAGCATATAGTCTCTTCTCCAAGAGAATGTGTGACAGGTTATCATTTGTCAGTTGTTTTGGTTCAAACAACCAGTTTAACTTCATGGACTCTGTAATTGGTTTCTCTCATGTTAGCTGTTCAGTAATCTTATTTCAGTACTTATTCTAGTCTCCATGTTTAGTTTACTACTCTTATTTCTCATCTTTCTTCATATTTAAATAATTTTCTAATTCTGTTCATACATTTATAAGCTAGCATGAATCATTAAATACCATAAATAAATTTTTTTTTTTTTTACTTTGGCACCTCTTTGTGAGTTCCAATTGTTGTTAGGCTAACAACAGACATGTGTTTGCTCAAAGTTTGTGCTAACTGGGACCTTGGAGAAGTCACTTCACCTCTTTGTGCTTTCTTAAATGGGAATGAAAAATAGTACTCACTTCATAGGGTTAGTTATGAATCAACAAATGTGAAGTACATAGAACTATGCCCAGCACAGACCAACTGCTACATAGGTATTAGCTTTTATCATCTTTATTACTGACTAAAATATAACTAGAACAAGGAATGCCACTACTCCTACTTTGACAATGACCTCACAACCAACACTGTGGTTTTTGCTATTTCTAGACTTTGTCAAATGCCTTGTTAAAGATAACAGACATGTGACTAAAGTAATAAAGTTCCTGTTTTTATAAACAAAACAGCTAAGCATCATAAGTGATGTTAATCTAAAGGCAAGAATGTCTTAGAACTAAAAGTGGTTTGACAGAAATTGGATGGTAACGGACAAAGGAAATAATGGACTCATTAAAAAAAACTAAATTTAAAAATTTAAATTAATGATTCTTTTTTTAGGAGTCTCTTTTAAACATCTTTAAATAGTGTTTATAGTTTAAAACTATTTTAAAATCCTGTTAAAAATAAGGATGGTTAATGAAAACTAACTATAAATTGTGGTACAAATATCACCATTAAAGAGGCAGGACTTCTTTTCAATAAGCCATTTGTATTCTAACTACCATACTCTAGCTTCGCTTTAACTTTTTCTAGCCTTATTATTATTTTTTTACCAAAAACTCCTTACTTTCACACAACAAATGCACTTTCAGGACTTTGAGCCCTATTAAAATCTAGCTACAATGTAACTTTGACATAGAAAAAGGCAAGCTAGCTATATGGATCTTGGTTACTTCACACACTGGATTCTAGGTAATAGAGATCCAAACTGCCAGTGTAGCTAGGTGAATGTAATCCAGGTTCCAACTTCACATTTGTTTGCACAAGCAAGTGTTGTACTGAAAACGCACCCATTAGCCTACCATTATAATGGTAACAGAGATGCACATTAGAAATGTTTGCAAAAGCTTAAGAGTGGGCCAGACTGCTTCCGTTTGGCCTCTTCAATTAATTTTAGAGTATTTATGTTTGAATAGAAGTTCAATTAGAACTCGAGTAACTTACTCTATTCCAAATTCTTTAGATACATTAGTGTACTTGTAGCAGGTAAAAATCTAATAAAAGTCTAAAACTCGGGAAAAAATAAGCAATATTAATAGAAACTATCTTTTTTGTAGTGTTTAAGCGTTGCATAGAAAGATACTCCAAACAGTGTGCACACCATCTCTTTAAATCCATCCTAACACAGGCAAGAGGTGTAAACATCACCATTACACAAACAAGTTGGTCTCTTTTCTAGCTATAACTTTATCAAGTCTACTCGATTTACATGAAATTAGTCTCACTTCTCCAACAAATTCTTATGCTGCAACAGCATGTCTAAATTTTACTTCCAATTACTCTCTTTTAAGGCGATCAGTTCATTTAATAGTGAAAAGGTGTGTGTTTTAATCCATAATTATAAAAACGACTCAAATAAAAACTTTGCGAGAACAAGAGCAGGAAATTCGTCTCTGCCCCCTCTGACTAGCGTCACAATAACATTTAGTTGAAAAACGTTTTGAAACGTGTCCTGGATATTCTTGCTGTCATCTGCTGTATTCTGCTGTCATCCACCTTACAAAGTCACAACTCTGGGAACTTCTGGATAGTTTCGAATTCTTAATTCAGAACTCACGTCCAAACTTGAGCAAACAACTTACGTCACTCTGTTGTGTTAAGTTTTCTTCAGTTTCTGATTGCAGTTTGGACTCACTTTGGGGAGAAGTCTAAAGAACTGGGAGTTTAATGACAACCGCTGGTCTACAGCCTACAGCAAGTGGACAAGGCGAGAGGCGGCGCGGGGCAGGCTGCTCGCCCCGCGACAGGGGAAGCCCCTCCAGCCAGGTGAGCGCAAGCGAGGGGCGCAGCCGAGCCCGGAGCGCGGGAAGTGCGGGGAGCAGACCCGGGATCCGCGGGGAGCGGGCCGCGCGGCGGGGGCAACAGGCGCTGGGGACGCAAGCGCGGGGAAGGGAGCGGGGCGCACCTGAAACCGAGCGGCGGTTCTGGCTTTGGTTGGTGGGTGAGGCGCTGGGGGCCCAAGAGACGCAGCGGGATTGGTTCTTGGACGGGAGCCGCGATTCCAGGTCGCGGGACTGGCGGGGGGCGGCCGCGCCCTCGTCGCCGGCTGCCTCCTGCAGCCTCACGGCGCTCCCCGGCCCGCCTCTCCCCGGCTGGGCCCAGGCGATCCGCGGCAGCAGCGGCTCCCGCTCCTCGTCCTCCTCTTCCTCCGGGTTCCCGCCGCCCGCGGACCCCCGCCGGCCTGGCTCGCAGGGCTCCGCCATGGGCTCCCTCTCTGCCTTCTGTGCCAAGACCGGATCAGAGCGGCCGGGTGCCCGGGCCTGGCCTCGGCATCGCGGGGAACTGGAGCGGCCGGGTCACACCGACGCCACCTCACCCGCTCAAGGTCCAGATCGGGGCCCGCCGGGCGGTTTCCCCGCCCAGCGGTTTCCCCGCCCCGCTGCCGGCCGCGCCCCAACACTCCGCTCGCAAGGGCGCCGACCTCGCGCCTGCGCAGAAGGAGTGGGGCGTGGTGGGGCGGGGCCTGGGAGGGGCTGGGCGGGGCCTGGGCGGGGCAGCCACCTGCCAGCCAGGGCCCGAGAAATCGCTGCGCGAGGCTGCGGTTAGTCCTACCCAGTGCGGAGACCAGTTGTTTCCGCGGAGGTTCCCCCGCAACTTCAACCTTTCCCTCTGCTACAGAGTTTTCTGTTAAAGTTTACCATAGATTGTACATTATATGAATTGATCTGAATGACTAATATTTGTTTCCTCCATTAGAAGCCCAGAAGGGCAGAGAAATTGATCTGTACTCAATCTTGATAGCGGAGTTTGTATTTTCCTGTTTTCTGAGTAATCTGGCTAGAAGTTTATCAATGTTTAAAATCTTTTCAAAAAGCCATCTTTCAGTTCCATTAATTTTCTGTTTTTGAGTTCATTGATGTATGCTTTTTATCATTCCGGGTTTCATTTTCTTTTTCTAGTTGCTTAGAGAAGATTATATTATTGATTGAAGACCTTTCTGCTTTTTAATATATGCATTTTAGCTATGAGTTGTCCTCTAAGCGTTGCTTTGGTTGCATTGCTATATTTGGTGTGCTGTGCTTTTATTTTCATTTTGATTAAATTTTTAATTTCTTTATGATTTCTTCTTTGACCCATTTCTTTTGAGTATGTAGTTTATTTTCCAAATATTTAGAGGCTTTTCTAAATAGTGTTATTTCTAATTTAAATTTGTTGTAGATAAAGATTTTCTGGCATTTATGTGTTAAGACTTACTAGGTTTAGCATAGTATATACCTAGGTGAACATTACATGTGCATTTATTTGTGTGAATTCATGTTTTTATTATTTATTTTAATTATCCAATAGAATCTATGTATATTGTGTAAGAAAGAATGAGTAGAAACAATACAATGTAGGTCTAATAAGCCATAAACTATTCAATATATAAAGCTACTCAATATATAAAAATTATATAAATTATTCTATATAAAGAAATTAAAAGCAATATACAGAAGATGTAGGAATAAGATTAAAAACATGAAATAGAATTAATCACATTGGTTTTCTGTATTCAACAAAACCATATTCCAAATAAAATGGATGATAAAATGAAAAAAAATCAGAGTTGGAAAAAAGAATACAGAAATGAAAAGAATAAATAAAATTAAACAAGTTTTTAAACATTGTTTTAAAATTAAGAAACTGACTTCATGTTTCATCTCTGATGTTAAGTAATCAAAAGTCATCAATCTTATCCTAAGAGTAACAAAAATATCTGAAAATCAAATTACATTTCTTGTTTTGTTTGTTGTTGTTGTTGTTTTTGGTACCGGGGATTAAACTCAGGGGTACTCGACCACTGAGCCACATCCCCAGCCCTATTTTGTGTTTTATGTAGAGACAGGGTCTCACTGAGTTGCTCAGTGCCTCGCCATTGCTGAGGCTGGCTTTGAACTCACAATCCTCCTGTCTCAGCCTCCCAAAGTGCTGGAATTATAGGCGTGAGCCACCGTGCTGGGTTTACATTTCTTGGACTCAACAATGTACTGCTAGAGCTGTCAACTGGTATATATAATCTTGAAGAATGGCTGAAGACAGAATATGGGCTAATTTGGGGTCCTGTAGACTTAGGGAAACCCCCACAGTTCCACAGTTTTCCTTCCAGATACTCCACCAGTTTCCCATTGAAGATTCCAGAAATACCTTATGTCTCTGATAGGATTAGGTTGTGAATTAAAAACAAAGTCAATTAAGGACAAAGTTTCAAAGAAAAATATTGGGAATGCTGCAGTCAGAGAAGGGTGCCAATGGGGGTGGTACACATTGATAAAACATTTGTGAAAGTCATAGTCCTCAGAAATAAACCCACTTAAAGACTGGATAAGATTAGAAAAAACTTCTTTATCCCATATCTGACTTGCACAACAGCAAGGACATGGTATAATAACAATCAATTACAGCTAAAAGAGTTGTAATACACAGATTCTTTCTCCCTGAAGTAGTGTTTAAGAAAACTCGGTGAGATTAAAAAAAAAAAAAAAGTATACAATGAAAACTTAAAGCCTCTGGTACCTTTGGCTGCAAGCAAGAATTAAACACCAGACAAGTCCTCACCAGATAAAATAAATACTCCTAGCAGTGGCTTATTTATCTCATTTTTTTATCATTCAATGAAACATGATTGACTTTCAACAAAATATTACAAGACAGTCCAGAAGACACTATAAAATGTAGTCTGAAGATAAAAATGAGACTCAAACATATCATACATGTTTGAATTGCCAAATTAAAAAAAGTAAAATAATTACGATTAATATGTTAAATACTCTGGTGAGAAAAAAGTATACAGCATGCAAAAACTTATAAACTTACATCTGCATTTTTAAAAGAAGATGAATTCTGCATTTGAGTAATTTTATAACTACTATGAGTCTATAAATATAAATTTAGTTGTCACCTGTATCCTAAAGTTTTTTTTTTTTGTCTAGTTCTATTTCTTACTAAGAAGACTATTAAAATCTCTCCTATTGTGGATTTGTCTATTTATTCTTTTAGTTTCATGAGTTTTGCTTCCAGTATTTTGAAAATGTATTATTAGGTGGATGTATAGGAGTTTTGTGTCTTCCTAATAACTTTTTTAAAAGTTTAATTTTTAAACTTTTTTAAAATATTTTTTTAGTTGTTGATGGATATTTATTTTATTCATTTATTATTATTTTTTTTATACGTGGTGCTGAGGATCAAACCCAGTGCCTCAGGCATGCTAGGCAAGTGCTCTACCACTAAGCTACAGCCCCAGCCCCCAATTTTTAAACTTTTAAAAAACTATTATTATGGACTTATATCTATTAATGCTTTTGGCTTGAAGTCCATTTTGAGGTATATTATTATAACTACTCTAGCCTCCTTAGGGTGTTTACCTTAGGTAAATCTTTTTCTACTCTTTTTAATCTATTTATGTCTTTATACTTAAAATGCGTGTATATCCTATAGATGGTTTATCATTGGTTCTTGATTTTTTTAAAAATCAAGTCTGATAATCTCTGTCTTTTATTTGGAATTTTTAATCCCTTTACATTTATTGTAATAATGGTGTGTTTAGATTTAGATTTCTCACTTTGCAATTCGTTTACTATTTGTTTCATCCTTTTTACCATGTTTCTCCTTTTCTGCTTTTATCAGGATTAATCCAGTATTTCTAGTTAGTTCTTATTAATTTCATTGGTTTTCTGCTGTACCACTTTAATTTTTAGCAGTTATGCTAGGACTTACAGTATGCATCTTTAAATTATTTTAATATATTGAAAGCTTTTATAATGCTATTTGACATAAAATGCAAGAATCCTGCAAAAATGTAGTTCATTTATGTTATTGTTGCCATTTATACCAAAACTACATGTTTTAATACAGTGAATAAGTTTTAGCTTAAATAATTATCTTTTAAATAAATTAAGAAAAAAATTTACAGTGTTTTATATTCACCCGCATTTTTAGCATTTCTATTGTTCTTTGCTCCTTCCTGTAGATCTGAGTTTCTATCTAGTATCATTCTGTTTCCCTATGAAGATTTTTTTTGAAATTCCTTATAATGCAGATCTGCTGGTGATGAGTTCTAACTTCTCATCTATTTGAAATTATTGTTATTTTACCATCATTTTCAAAAGATATTTCTCCAGCCTTAAAATAATAGGTCAATTTTACTCCCCTTACTCAACCAAATTCAATTCTAAAAATGTCATTGCATTGTTCTGGGGGCTCCATTGTCTCTGAATCATATCTACCTACCTAACTGCCTAATCTTTATCATGTCCTTATCTCTAACTGCCTTGAAGATTTTCTCTTTATCTTTGGTTTTCAATAGCTTAACCATGCTGTTTTTAGAATTATTTTCTTTACTCCTGTCCTACTTGGGTTTTGAGTTTCTTTAATCTGTGGATTTATGTTTTCTATAAAATTTGGGAGGATCTCAGTTATTTCTTTGAATTTTTCCTATCCCATTCTCTCTTTCCTTTCCTTCTGAGATTCCTGTTGCATGTATGTTATACTCTTACATATTGCCCCAAAGATTAGTATGGCTCTACCTACCTATTTATTTCTCAATAGTTTAGTTTTTATCTCTGTTCTTCAGATTTGATAATTTCTCTTAATCTGTTTTAAATTGACTGAGCCTTTGACTATTTACAGCTATTAAATCCACCCAGTGGAGAGCTTTAAAATTTCAAGCTCTGTCCTTTTCAGTTCTAGATTTTCTGTTCATTTATTATTACCACATATTTTATTAAATGTGTGTGTGTGTGTGTGTGTGTGTGTGTGCGCGCATGCATGTGCGCACGTGCGCATTGACTGGAGTCAAAATCTACCTGATACTGTCTTTCAACAATCCAACTGTTGCGTTCTTCTGGGCTCCTTGAAGTCTCCCCCATGCAACACAGTTCAGATGTTATGCAAGGATCTGAGCAGGATATATGTGCAGATTCAAGGCCCTCCATCTCCCTGGCTTACTCCTTTTCAGGATTTCCCTCCTCCATTTCTAGCTACTCTGTGAGCCCCGGATTTCATTCTTTAACACCTTAAGCCAGGAACACGTAAGTTACAGTGGCAGAACAGAGCTGTATTCAAAGTATAAAGAGGGCCACTGTTATATTTCTCTACTTTTTTTATTGAGTTCTTGCTTCCTTGCACAATGCCTACTAGGAAGTGTACCAAGGTAAAATGCATGAACATAAATCTCATTCATTATATGTCCACCCTTTGAAGAGTTGCCATCTTTTCAATTTCTGCCTGTCTGCTTTGGATTACTTTCCAATGTCTTCAAATCATTATTCTTACATTTTTTCCAAAGTTTATAATTTTTATCTTTAGAGGGTTAGTCTGATATAATCTCCCATGACATATTTTATTGCAAATGCATCTTTTAGTGAAACGAATAGTGCTATATTTTCTCAGTTCATGCCTTGATAGAGAAATATTACTTGTACCTAGGTGAGAGTATTCAGCATCAATTCTATTTCTAGTTTCAGTTTTTAAGACTTAAATATTGAGAAAATTTATCTAAATAAATAGATGAATATGGGAACCTTTTGCAATGGCAAAAAAAAAAATATCACTCAAATGGTTTATTTCCTTCCAAGATACATGCTAAAAATTGCATAATGCTTTACAATCAAATATTAATTTTTATAGTATATCATGAAACACATCATTTAGTTCCTCCTTTGTTTGAGTTATTCAATTTCTCAATTTCTGGAATATGAACCAAGATGGATTTTATAAGACATCAAAAGTAACAATAATAACAGAGTTTATCAAATTGTTAATAATTATACCTTATTTCTATCATCTCAAGGCACTTTTTTTTTTTTTGAGAAAAGGAAATAAGAAGGCTTATTGCTTTACTAGTAAAGGAGAAACACAGGGGACTCCTATCCCAGTGGCTGTGATTCTGCCCATCATCAAGAACAGGGGACTTTTAAAGAGGTGATTCAAAGGCTACATTCCACTTGTCTGTTGAAGTTGTAATTCACTTGTTAATCTGGGAGATGGTCATTTCTGAGATCTTCTGGTACTATCCCCAAAGTCTGGATTACTTTGTTGTATGGTGGCTGTGTGCTCAAGGACAGATAAATCTGCCCAAAATGAGGAAGAAAGGTAATTCTGTTTCCCCTGAGATTAGGGAGGGGGCGAGATTAGGGAGGAGCAGGGAGAGAGGAAGAGAAACATGTCCATTTAAAAAATTAAATTGCAGTGGCAGAACAGGGCTGTATTCAAAGTATAAAGTGGACCACTGTTCTATTTCTCCACTTTCAATTTCTACATTCCATTTCTACAGAAAAATGGGCAACAACATCTCCAAGCTGCTTCCTGCTGAAAAAGGGCAAAATTGAGGGAAGTAACCCAAAGTCCTTATTCTCTATCAGGTGGGATGTGGACAGACAGTTAAGGTCATCCCTCATCAGAGCAGTCAAGAGGTCCACAGCAGAAGAAGGCAGGTAACTGGACAGTGCATACATAGAGCAGTGATCATGCTAAGACGATAATAAATAAGACAGTGAAGAATTACTTTTTTTATAAACAGCACAAAAGCATTAAGTATTTCAGCCAGTCTCTAAAAATCATGCATAGAGCTGTATCAGTTCATGCCTTGATGGGGAAATGTGTGTGTGTGTGTGTGTTGACTGGAGTCAAAATCTACCTGATATTGTCTTTCAACAATCCAACTGTTGCTTTCTTCTGGGCTCTTTGGAGTCTCCCCCATGCAACACAGAAGTCTCCTGTTGTTCTATGTCCTGGCTGACCTTAGAGGGCAAGGGCCAAAATGTTGGTTGCTTTTTCCTCGACCCTTTTACTTCCTTGACTTTGGTCTCCAAGTTTTTGATTTTAAACTCATAATAACAGTGATAAACAGATTGAGTTTATCAATGTAGGAGGTTAGGAATATTTGTAGGTCTATGAGATCAGGCTCAAATTAACTTAGGACAAACTTGTGACCCTAGAGTCCCTTATTATTAGGGATTTCCACACAAGAATTATTATTAGGCATTCCCACACAAGAATTCTTCCTTTATAGCCTCCTGCTTTATTTACTTTTGGTAGGGGTGACACAAGTATGCATCTTAAGTTACATTAAAGAAACTATTGTTTTTTTCTTTTAAATGTCCATGTAGGACTGTGCTTAGGCTATACTCTCCTGCTAGGTGTATAAGACCAAGTTGGTCAAAACTAACCTTGTTCCTATTTTACTAGTCAGCTGAGATTCCTCAGAGATCACTCTTGGATATGTGGGTGGAGCTTCTTGGCTCCTTTAGCTTTCCTCTACCAGTGTTGCCGTCTGCCAGGATGGGTCAGGGTCTTGTTGACCATATGTGGCTTCTCTTGGAAACATCAGGGACATTTCCTGCTCCAATGACCCTTCATGTTGCAGAAAGTGCACTGATTGGCTTCCTGTTCTCTAGGGTCCTCTCCAGCTCCCTAATGGGCAGATTGGGTGACTTACCAGAGTTGCAGCGCCAAACAGAGGGGTCCCGTTGTTCTGTGTCCTGGCTGACCTTAGAGGGCAATGGCCAAAGTGTTGGCTGCTTTTTCCTCAGCCCTTTTACTTCCCTGACTTTGGGCTCCAAGTTTTTGATTTTAAACATCCAGCAGGCCAATTTTACCAGTCTTAAAGTGAGAGTAACAGGTTATAACTTCAATACCTATAATTTTATAGTTACCCCTTTCATTTAATTGGGGTTATATTAGTACTAAGTCAGCATTATATACTATCTGTCCTGTAGGTGATGGTTTATTATCTCAAATTAATTCAAGTTGTTTTATTAGAAGCAGTACCTCTGCAAAACAGTAACAGGGAACATTTACAAAGTTTACAGGAAAATACAAAATAAAATTAACAGAGCAAAAATATATTCAACTTGTGTAATAACTATGAACCAAGAAAAATGATTTTTATAATCTTAAACCTTTACTTAGTTATATATTATATCACCTGTTTATTTTGGGATCACAGCAATCTTTACAACAAAAATCGATCTTTTGAACACAACTTTAAATGAGCCAAAGTCTAGCCAATTTTGGAACCATTCTAACATGGTGTAAGGTGAAAGGCAGAGCCTTATCTCAGGTAAGGTAGGGCTCTTGACAAATAAAGGCACCTTATTTTTAACTCAATGTTGAGAATAGATTTATTAACATTCTATTCGTCTCTTGATACAAGTTTTTTTTTTATGTTTTTATCTTCTCATGAGCTTTAAGTATATTTTAGTCAAACCCTTGGAATTTCAGATTTGTCTCATTCAGTGAATGAAAAACATCTAACTTATCAGCATTGCTGGTTTTGCCAGTTTTCATTTTGGGGCCAATCAGCCAAAACAAGATTTTTTTCAATTCACATGAACAGGTTAAAATATATTCCTGTGTTGGGCTGGAAATGTACCTGGGAAGCAACGCACTTGCTTAGCATGCGTAAGGCCCTAGGTTGATCCCCAGCACACACCCATGTGTGTATGCGAGTGTGTGTGTATGCGTGTGTATGTGTGTATCTCAACACCTCAGTTTGGAACTCAAAGATTTTGCCCCCTCCAGTAATTCTAATATTTTGAATATTTTATTCCCTTGGGAATGCATTCTTTGATATGAAACTTGTCCTTATCCCCCAAATCTCCCTCTGTAATACTTAGGAATTCTGAACATTTCAACCTAGGCCTAAATGCACCACATCCAATGCCACCATCATGCTTACAAGAATAATCCTTTAACAAGAAAAGGCAGGAAATACTGCTGCTATTTCATGGTGCCTGTGTCAAAGAAGACTTGGCTGACACCTGTATTTCAAATTCATCCTTTGTCGGGAGCCTCAGGATTGCTTATGCTTTGGAGCAAGGAGCCATGGCGGATTCAGGACAGGTCTTGTGTGCCACTGTTCAGCTCTGGCACCGACCATCCAGAGTGAGGGCAGACCCCACAAGTTAAGGGCTACATCTTTCATAGGACTGCTTCCATTCCAGATGCCAGCCTTACTTAAGAGGTCCCTCATGACTGAGTGGGAGAAGGATGGGTGTGCTTGCCAGAGTCTTATAAATAAGTGAACAAGTATAAAGGCATGTTTAAAAGAGTTCTATAAAGAAGTTTTATAGGGAAAGCCACCAAACCTTCTACTTTTCTTTGGTCATGTTGATATTTTCTCCTTTAATATCAATAAGACAACCTGAGTAGAGGTCTCCAAGACCACTCCGTTTTGATGAATCACCAGGAGGATTCACAGTCTTATTCATACTCATGTACATGACTTATTATAGTGAAAGGATTCAAAGAAAATCAGCAAAGGGAAAAGGCACTTAGCTAAGTCCAGAGGGAACCAGGAACCTGCTTCTAGGAGGCCTGTAGAGTCACACAGGACACTCTTCTTTCCCCAAACTACAAGTTGTGACAACACATGTAAAATGTTGTCTACCAAGGAAGATCATTAGAGACTCAGTGCCTGGAGATGTTTTAGGGCTGATCATGGAGTCACCCTCTACCTGGCATAAACCAAAATTCCAGACCTCAAGAAACTAAGTGTTTAGCATAAATGATACTGTTGGCACAAACAGTTTTGACCCAGTGAGCCATCCTTATCAGGACTGTGGGAACCCTCCTGATATCGAACTTTCCACATGTCAGCCATGGACCCACCTTACAAGTGGGATTTTCTAGGGATAGCCCTCTCAGGCTGCCATATTAACTCTTTTTGCCTACAACCTATCAAGAAGACAAAGCTGAGTGGGGCTGGGGTTGTGGCTCAGCGGTTGAGCACTTGTGGGGCACTGGGTTTGATCCTCAGCACCACATAAAATAAATAAAGGGATTGTGTTCATCTATAACTAAAAAATATATATATTTAAAAAAAAAGAAGACAAAGCTGAGTTTATTGCCCACCACAATAAGGAAAACCAGCATCTCAAATGTGGCTACATTCCCAAGGGTAAGGGCAAGTTTAGAACTCTTTGAGATTGGAAGTTTGGTTTAAGGGTTTGCAGGGCCCAGATTAGGATTGAATTAGGATCAATGGAAACAACAGGGCAAGGATTTTTGAGACAAGAGATTCAAAGAACTTTGAGACCCAAACTGTCTCCTGATGTTTTATGAACCTCTTAGGCAGTTCCTGTAATGATCATCAAGTTATTTGTATGGATAGGAGTCGGCTAGATTAGTAACGTTATGCTATTGAAGATGTTGAATAGTAAAGTCAGTACCTACAGATGTGGGTGAACAGGTGGTTTCCTGTCAGTTATGAATTTTTTAAAAATGGGGAATATTTTAATTAGAAAGTAGTTTGAAAGTCAAAGTTCATTCATACCTGAAGTTTCTAAGGAAAATGACTAACAATAATTCAGTATGCTCCACGATCAGGGGGAAATTGCATTGACTTTTTCCCCCCAGAGATTTGACCTCTGATTCATCATCATCACAATCTGAGAATGACCTCCAAAAACAAAGCACATAGTGTCCTGATGTGAAAGGTGATCTGAGGGAAGGGCAGAAACGATGGGCAATAACACATACCAAGCATCTACAGAGCACCTGCTACGTAACAGACATGTGCTCTATTCATATCACCTCCATCTTTACATCAACCCTGAAAGGTTTTACCATCTTTGTTTCACAGATGAGCAACCTAAGATTCAGAGAAGCTAATGTAACTTGTTCATGTTCCCACAGCTAGTCAGTAGATTTGTGACTTGAACACAGGTTTCTTGGCCTCAGACCCCAAGTTATAGGTTATATCTCATTGCCTCAAATAACTTTAATAATTTTAATTTTCAAAGATACTTACTTTGGGGGGCAATATTTTAAAATCTGTGATTTATCTCCACCCTCAGATTGCTCTCTGCACAAAAAAATCCACCTGCCCTCTGTTTGACAAATTCATCTATTGTACTATATGAAAGGCTACCAAGATGCTGAAAAGGAGGATTTTTACTCCAGTTAACTAATGTGTATTGGTCATCTACTATGCATCAGGGACTTTGCCAGGGAGGACCCTGGTCTGGCATGGGAATGGGTTCAAGTTCAAAGATATAGCAATGGTTAAAAAATATATATGGGGTCTGGGGCTGTAGCTCAATGGCAGAGTGCTTGCCTTGCACATGTGAGGCACTGGGTTCCATCCTCAGCACCACATAAAAATAAATTAATAAACAAATATAATATATATGTGTGTGAGTGTGTGTGTGTGTGTGTGTGTGTGTATTTAGGCTAGGTTTGGTATATGCTGGTGATACCAAAAGCTCAGTCCTTGCCTATTGCTGACCCAAGATTTAAAAAAAAAATTAAAAAGTTTATTGATTTGCTAGCAAATGAGAAAGGCAAGGAGGCTGCCATTCTAACTGCCAGGGGAAAGACACAGCTTTAAAAAGAGGGATCAAAGACTGTTTTCCAAGTATATCAGTACATGTAATTCATGCTCAACTCGTATCCTTGGGAGAGCTGGGTCCCTGCTCCCAGGTCTAGAGTTTCTTTATTCTTAGGGGCTGTGAGTGCGAGGACAGATTATTCATCCGATGGTAGGAGGAGTGTGCCTCTTATTTCCCCTGTTGTTAGGGAAGAGAAGAGAGAGAAAAGGGCAGGGGGGAAAGAGTCAGTTTTAAAATAAGCTGCCAGTGGTCAAGCAACAAGGTCTATATCCAAAGCATGAGGTGGACTCCACTACAGGAAAGGGACCCTCCTGTAGTTCCCGCTACTCAGTGGGACGATCACTTGAGCCCAGGAGTTTGAGACCAGCCTGGGCAACATAGTGAGACTGTGTCTCAAAATTAATTAATTAATTAAATAACACATATACTTAATTAAAATGGATCGATACTTATGGTTTGTGCTGTTTGCCTTATTTTTAAGAAAAAGTTTTAACACTGTAAGCAAACAATTAAATTTTTTCTTCCTTTTTTTTCCCCCTGAATCCAGGACAAAACCACTGAGTCATATCCCCAGCCCTTTTTATTTTTTGTAATTTTGAGGCTAAATTGCTTAGGGCCTTGCTAAGCTGATCTTGAACTTGTAATCCTCCTGCCTCAGCCTCCTGAGTCACTGGGATTACAGGCATGCACCACCACTCCTGGCCTCTTCCTTTATTAAAGACAGGTTCTGATTATGTTGCCTAGGCTGTTCTGAAACTCCTGGGCTCGAGGGATCCTCCTGCCTCAGCCTCCTGAGTGCTAAGACTATAGGTGTGCACCAATATGCCCAACTCATTTTTTATTTTAATGAAAGAAAACTAAAATACCTAAGTGCCAATACAATTCCAGTTTCTAGATAAACCCAGTAACTAGAGTGCAGGAACTGAGGTTTAACAAGTTTTATACACTTTGAAATTTCCCCAGGATTCTTATTTATGTGGTTGCTGGTCTGTAATAATTAAAGGGGGGGGGGAAGCAATTAAAGCAAAAGCCATGAGCTTGTCAGCAGGAACATGGGGAGCTGGAAAAACCATGTGCCACTCCTGCTGGTGTGGGGGAAGAGGAGGTAAGTGTTGGCAGGTGCTGAAAGAAGTGAAAAATAGGCTAAATCCCTAGGCCCCAGGCAAAGAGGAAGAGACAGGGCGGACAGGTCAGGCCCTGCAGAGGCCTGGGGCTCAGTCCTGGATCGGTTTCCTGGGGCTGTCATAAATGTCTACAAACTGGGTGGCTTAAAACAAGAGATTTATTCTCTCACAGTCCTGGAGTCTAGAACTAGCTCAGCATCCAGGTGTTGGCAGGACCATGCTCCCTCTGAAAGTTCTGGAGGAGAATTCATCCTTGCCTTCTCCTGGCCTCTGGGGGCTCCTTGGTGTTTCTTGGCTGGTAGACATGTCATTCCAGTCTCTGCTCCATTGTCACATGTCATTCTCTCTGTGCCTCTCCTCTTCTTATAAGGACAAGTGTCATTGAAGTTATGGCCCTCCCTAATCTAGCATGAACTCACCTTAACTAATTATATCTGCAAAGAACCTATTTCCAAGTAAGGTCACAGGCTGAGGTTTTCCATGGACATGAATTTTATTTTAGGGGGGAGGCTATTCATATTACAAAACCTATCACAGTAATTTAGGACAGTTTCCCCCTCAGAGCCTCAGTGGGTCTAATAGTATAGCTTTCCTAGCCAGAACCTGCAACTAGGAAAAGGAATCCATTGAGAAACCTAAACGTGGTCACAGTGAAAAGGAAAAGCACAAGGACAACTCCTTCCTGTGTGTGACCAGATTCATGCTGTTCCATGATTCCAAGTTTCTGACAACAGAAGTCTGTGTTGAATACCTGCCAAAAGCATCTGCCCGTGAAACACCACATGCTGAACATGTTCTATTAACTACTCAGATGTCCTGAGTGTACCCCAAGCTCCATCAGTAGAGTCCCCCTTCCTCACTGAGTATGATAGGTCCAGCTGGAAGAAGGCTCAGGAGAGGACAGGATGTACCAACCGTCCAGATCTGTCTACACTAAAGTGATCTTGTACCAGCTTAGACACACATCCAGACCTGTCAATGCTAAAGTGATCGTGTACAACTACTTTCTGAAAGCTGCTTCTCTCGGCTTTCTCATCAAGCTGGCTTCAAGGTAAAGGAAACTTTTACTTATCCAAGGAAGCTCTGGCAGTTGGAAATTGTCACTCTTGGCTCTGAGGGAGCACTCAAGAGTGGCTGCCCAATAGTTTCAGGTCCCTGAATTAGACTTTTGGACTCTACATATAATGATAAAAAACAACCTCACGTGCCTGCAATATTTTTAACTTCTGATCTCAGCGTCATTACTGCTGGGCAATGTATTAGATGCAAAAGAACATCAAAAGCACAATCACAATCATTCCTGCTCGATAAGAAATTTTTCAAATGGCATGTTAAGTTATTAAGTCATCGTCGATGTGTACAGAACTTTCCTAACGATTTCATCTGTGCCTCCTCCCATTCCTCCACCCTCCCTTGTTCATTCTCTACTGAAATGTCTCCTGAACCATCCACCTTCCTTCTTTCTCCCCCTACCACCAGAACCCAAAACATCACTTCCCCTAAACATCAGTTCCTACCGCCCCCCACCAGGAAGAAGGCACTGAAACCTTAAACATCTGGTTCTTTTATTCGAGCTTCATATCTGGCATGACTCTGAAGCACATGAACACACTGAAAAATGTACACGCCTTTTTTCTTAATAGCCTGGCCATTGTTGATTTGTGTCAGCAGACTCAACTTCCAAAACTTCAGAGGGAAAGTTTGAACTTCCTTATACTTACTTGGGCTTACAAGGCCCTGTGAGCTCTGAATCTTGTGAGCTCCTCACTAATTTTAAGCCGGTCCTGGCTTGGTCTCTTTATTTTAGGACTTGACTATATGCCTGCACCCAGACCATATCTACATAGAAGCAGAGCCAATGAGATACACACAATTTATTTTAAGGAATTGACTCCCATGATTGTGGGGCCTGGCAAGTTCAAAATTTGCAGGCATTAATGCTGTGATTGCAGGGATGATTTCCTTCCTCCCAAACTTCAGTTGTTGTTTTTTAGGCTTTCAACTGATTAGATGAGGCCTACCCACATTGTTGAGGGGAATCTCCTTTACTTACAGTTAACTGATTAGAGATGGCAACCACATCTGCAAAATATCTTCATAGCATTTAATTAAGTAATGGGGCACTGGAGCCAATCAAGTTGATACATAAAACTAACCATCACATGGACTACTCTTCTCTTCCCTTGTCTAGCCAGAACACACACCCTCTCACTGTGGTGACCAGCCTTCCTTATCCAGGTCTTGGTGTCCTCCAGGACGGCTTTTGTGATGGCCTCCTTCCCTACCAGATTAGGTGTCCCTCTTAGGCTCTAGATGAGTCTCTACCTCTAAAATAGGTTAATACTACACAGTGTTTTAGTCAGATTTTCTGTTGCTGTGACCAAAGGACCTGACAAAAACACTTTTAAAGGAGAAAAAGTTTATTTGTGGCTCATGGTTTCAGAAGTCTCAGTTCATAGATGGCCGTCTCCATTAGTCTAGGCCTGAGAGGAAGCACAATGTCAAGGCAGCAGGCCATGATGAAAGAGAGCCCCTCAGGACGTGACAATCAGGAAGCAGAGAGATCCATTCACCAGGGACAAAATTTATACCCTGAACGCATACCCCACGGTGACCTACCTTCTGCAGCCACACCTGCCTGCCTACAGTCACCACCCAGCTAATCCCATCAGGGGATGGATATACTGGTTGGTTTAAGTCATTTTACCTCTAAACTTTCTTGCATCATCCCCCACATGAGCTTTTGGGGGACACCTAATATCTAAACCATAACACACAGTTTTGTGATGACCTGTTTACCTGTCTGTATTGCCAATGACAACAAGTGAACCAAAAACCCATGCTCAGATCACTGTGATGCCCAGCACAGAACTTGCTATGTACTAGGCGCTCAGTAATTACTCACCAAATGAATGCATCTTGTCTGACTCCCATTTTTATGGTTGAAGTAATGAGTTTAGAGATGATAAGCCCTTTTCTCCATGATGTCACCACAAACAGGAGTGGAGCTGGACCACAGTTCCTAGCTCCTGCCTATAAATTTGGGCTCCTCACCACTTGGCCGATCCTGTTTGTACTGGAAGATTAAAAACCTCCAGATGTGGTGAGGTTTAACTTTTAGAAGTGCATGCATGTTCACATGTGTATGAGAGTGTGTGTGTGTGTGTGTGTATGTGTGCACGTAGCTCTTCTGTATTAAAAAACACAGGCACTCAGGTTCCTTAGGTGATAGGGTCATGTTCTTGTTATTTCTTAAATAGGCCCAGGATGATAGGATAATAAGAAGCTCATTTGACAGGAACTGCCATCTAGCTGGGCTGGGGAAATCTAAGGGGGGAGGAGAAGGGAAAGGGGAGAGAGGAAAGGAGAGGGGGAGGGAGGCTCCCCATGCCAGATACAAATATATACCCCAAAGTCACACCTCTCTAGCCACATCCATCTGTCTCAGTTAACACTCAGTTAATTCCAGCAGGGATTAATTAATTCACTGATTAGGTTGAGGCTTTCACAACCTAATCATTTCCCCTCTGAACCCTTTCGCATGGTCTCGCACATGAGCTTTTGGGCAACAACTCACATACAAGCCATAACACTTTAGCTCATGGTTCTGGAGACTAGAATGTCTAAGAAAGAGCATGGTGCTGGCATCTGGTGAGGGCTTTCTTGCTGCATTATACCATGGTGGAGGGTGTCACATGGCCAGACAGAGCAAGTCTGCCACCTCCGGTTTCTTTTTTGTCTCCTTATAAAGTCACTAATGCCATCGGGGGTTCCATTTGCATGACTTCATTTAATCCTAATTATTTTCCAAAGGCCCCATCTCCAAATAGCATTCCGATGTGAATTTAGAGATTAAGTTTCCAGCATATGAACTTTTGAAGCACATATTTGAACCACAGCATAGTCCAAAGTGTATCATATAGCAAGATATAGTAGTTTTTTTTTTGGTTTTTTTTTTTTGGTACTCGGGATTGAACTCAGGGGCACTCGACCACTGAGCCACATCCCCAGCCCTATTTTGTGTTTTATGTAGAGACAGGGTCTCACTGAGTTGCTTAGCGCCTCGCCATTGCTGAGGCTGGCTTTGAACTCGCGATTCTCCTGTCTCAGCCTCCCAAAGTGTTGGGATTACAGGCGTGAGCCACCGCTCCCGTCTCAAGATACAGTAGTATTTTTACAAGTCTCAAGCTCCCTTCTTTCTAGTATATGGTGGCTCTCAATTTTCCTTTTCATGTTAAAGCTCTAGGGGATAAGCCGTGCTGGGAGTGCGAAGACGACAGGAAACAAGGAAAATGGTAAGAAGTAAAACAACCTGGGCTAATGGGAGGATCTGACTGGAACAATGACAAGTGTATTTAAATGAAGCTAAAAAGCTAAAGTCCTGAAAAGTAATTTCTATGAAAACAGACAACTAAGCTTTATTCTACTTTCTTTCTTTTTAAAAAGATTTTAATCTAATTTGGTGGAGAAGAAGAAAATAACTCAATATTCTGAAAATAAATTTCCCAGAGGAGGCCATTAAGGCAGCCCTTTTGTTTCCTGTCATACTCTGAATCAGTTACAAGGACAAACTCTATTTGTTTGGGTACATTAATTTTGCTCAATGGCCTTTCTATAAAATGAGCATCAAATTGATGGGACTGGACCTCAGTAAAGAAGAAGTTCCAATTTTCTCTGGATGGATTGTTCTGGACGTGCAGTGGAAAATTATTATTAATAGCAATTCATGTTTACTATCCAGTAAGCACGAGAAAAAGATGGAGTTTAGAAATGCAGCTGTATCCAGCTAAGCACTGAGCACCACAGGGCGGGTTATGGAGCAATGACCTGATCTGAGACTCCTCCGTAGCTAGTCTGTGGGGCCATCCTTGATGTATTGGACCACAGGCTTTTCCTGACTGTGTCTTAGTTTAGAAACTTTAGGAGGAGCAAGACAGTTTTTGAATATGATCTGAGTTATCTTCTTGCAGGTACTGTGGGATGTGGATGAGCTAGAGGCATCCATGTGTTTATTTCAATCATTCACTGAACCAGGGACTGGGGGGCAAACAAACATGCTCCCTTCCTTCATGGAGTTCAGACTCTACCGATGGAATCTGGCCCTCACACCTTTCTGATTCTGATTGAGCCTTCGAAGTTCAAACCAAAACAGAGGTATATGGTAGCTCCAGATTCTGCTTCTCTGGTTAAGGGATTGAGAGCAAAGTGTTCTGAAGCGGCTATGAAGAAGGAAATGGAAAGAGGTAAAAAACAACAACAACAAAGAAATGTCATCTTCCTAGGGCTCAGTCAGAACCCAGCTAGTCCCTATGCACAGTGGGGTACAGAGATGCTATGATCCTCATTTCTCAAAAATGTGTATGAGTCTGTCATTCACATTCTGTATGTGAAGGCTCATTCTGTACTCTATTTCTCTTTCCCTTCTGTGGACATAAACAAAGACCAAACAAATGAGAACAGGCAAAAGCCATCCGCTCAGAGCTGCCCAGCGAGGGAGTCTGTCCCCATCAGGTGTGTCTGTCAGAGACTGAGGCGGTGGAGCTGGTGCCTCACGGTGGAGAAGGGGGAGCTCCAGGGGAGCCCCGATAGGAAGCTGTGGGCCAGAGAAGCTGCAGGTGTCTAAGCAGAAGCAGGGAGACCTGTGTGGTTGGTTTAGGGAACAAAACTGGCTTTCTAGTTGATCCTGAGTTGGAAGCAGGAACAAAGGTCAGGCAAGCTGTCGGGTAGTAATCAAGACCTGACTGCTTTGCTATCAGGGTTATTACTTGGTTTCTTAGGCTGTTTGTTCCAGATAATGGGCTGGTTGCTGGAGACTGTGGGTCAGAGTCTTATTTTTTATATGATCTGGCCATGGTTGACTTGCATATTTAATATCTTGCTTCTTATTTTACCTAGGTTGCTTCATCAGTTCTAACTTTTAATTTCTCCACATTGCTGGATGTGGTGATGCATGCCTATAATTCCAGAAATTTGGGAGGCTGAGGCAGAAAGATCTCCAGTTTGAAGGCCAGCCTAGGCAATTTAATGAGACTCTGTCTCAAATAAAAATACAGAAAGGTCTGAGGATGAGGGCTGAGGATGGACCCCAGAGGTAGAGTGGCCTTGTGTTCTATCCCCAGTACCAGGGGGAGAAAATCCTCTGTCTTATACATATTTCTGCAACCTTTATGGCACATTTACGAGAAACCTTTAATTACAAAAATAATAAATGTTCATTACATTTAAGAGTTTTAACAACAGAAACAAGCAAAAGGAAAAATAAATTCCCATCAACTATGTCCCTATTAACAAATTGGTCTACATTTTCCCATGCATCTATGCCAATACAATCCCATGGCATTTTGTACATTTATAATTCCTTATAAATAGTTGCTGGTGTATTTTCCCCATCGAGAGTTTGTAGAGATGGGGAGTATTTTTTCTTCAATCCTTACTCTCCAAGCCTCACATGGTACATGGAGCAGGGTAGCCTGTTCCATCTTTATTAATTGAATTTTTTATATTGAACTACACAAAGTTACCTTTTTTTGTAAGTCAAAAGGGATCAAATAATGAGCAATTCCTAGTGGTTGGATAGATGGGTGGATGGATGGACAGAAAGATGGATTGAATGCTTTTAACCACTGTCCATCCTATTCTGCGTAACTAATGATTTAAGCATCATAGTTCTGAATAAATGTGTTGTGGCCTCTTGACCATAAGGGAGACAACTCTAAAATTCTGCTTTCAATTTTGTTATTTCTTCTGTTTGTCTATCCCTGTTATTTAGCCAGTTACCAAATGGTTCTGTCGATCCTTTTCATCCGCCTGTGTATTCAACTTCTTTATAAAACTACAATCTCCCTGTCATGAGTAGATGGATCATTTTCATTTTTCAATTATTTGAGCTTCCAGTTTAGGACTTTGGTTAATGGTTTTTCAAAACATTGATTAGAGAAGTCTTTCTTCTTTTCCTGATTACAGCATGCATATCTTTTCCCTAGCTATCTTTTATTTGTATCTAGTAATTGTGGATCTAAATATATGGCTATAGTAATCTGTCACATACTACATTATGTAAATTTTTTAGAAAGCAAAATTTTTTTTCTTTAAATCATTTCAGAAGGTTGTCATTAATCAGAGTAAGGATTTTGGAAGAAAATCCTGGCAAAAGAAATTGTTTTCAATAAAATACTATAATAATAACAAATCATTGTTGCCAAGTCCTGTTCAATGCTCATCCTATGATAATATCTATGTGTAGTATCTTGAGAGGAGTCACTACATAAATTATCTCTGAAGCTGTTGACCTTATGGCTTGGTCTTTAAAAAGCTACAGTTGGTAGTCAAGTTTGGAGGACAGGAATAGAGTCAGCTGTTCTCTGTTTCCAGCTGTCTCTTGCAAGGTCTGTGATGTTGGCTGTGTTCACTTTCCTGTTGGAGTCTGAGTTATCTGCTCTGTAAAACAGGCATAATGTTGTCTTGTAGAAAATTTGCATTGTGACATGAGCCTCTAGGTCCTCTCTTAGCAGTGCTATTGGATGACACACCTCCACTCAGGACATCCCTGTTGCTCTTGAGACTGGGGTTGCAGCAGGGAAAGAGATAGGCAGGGCTTCCTAGACTATTCTGTCGTCAGGACATCACTGGCCATTCCAAGAGACTGGCAACTCACTTCCTGATGACCACAACCATGCTGTGGTTGGAGAAAGGAGTATTTGGGTTCAAGTCTGCAATAGTTTGGTTTTGGGAAACTCTGAATTCATCCTTCTTAATTCCTTTATGTCAATTAAGTTTGGGGACATGTTCTGAGAAATGTGTCATTAGGTGATTTTGTTATTGTGCAAATGTCATTGAATGTTCTCCACGAACCTAGATGGTGCAGCCTACGTCACACCTGAGCTATCGGGTATATGTATGGCATAGCCTATTGCTCATAGGCCACGATGACACGAGGGGAATTCCACCACAAGAGAAAACATGATCAAGAGACACAGTGGACTTGGGACAGACAAGGCTGCTGCTGAGTGACATGGCTTGCTGTTTTTTTTTTTTTTTTTTTTGTCAATAAGCAGGAGAAAACTCTAAAATAATGACAAAAAGTATAGGATAGTAAATACTTAAACCAGTTACATAACTGTTAATTATTGTTAACAACTTTGCTGTTAATGTTCACTGTCATTAACAAGTTTTAAGTACTGTGCGTAATTGGGAACGCTATACTCTTATAAGCCCGGAGTTCTGCTTATACAGCATTGCCACAAGCCAGCGAGTTGTGTGTCATGCACAATGTCCTGTCATTATGTGATAGGGTTTTTTCAGCTCCATTATGATCCTTGTGACCACCGCCAGACATGTGGCCCCATTCACCCAAACATTACTATGCAGGTGTGACTGTAGTGGTTTCTACTTCCAGAATGGTCTAGGCTGTTACACCTGTTCATGGTTTATGTGCATTATCTTAATTAAATGAGATCATCGAGCCTGGTGCAGTGGTGCACATCTGTAATCTCAGTGACTTGGGAGGCTGAGGAAGGAGGACGGCAAGCTGGAGACCAGCCTCAGCAACTTAGCAAGTCCCTCCCTCAAAACTTTTTAAATGGCTGGTGGTAGAGCACTCCTGAGTTCAATTTTAGTAACACATTCACCTGCGCACACACAAGGAGGATCATCAAAAGACAATATCTTGTGAGCACCCTTTATAAACTGTAAATATATAATAATTGATTATTAAAATTATTTTTTTAGTTTTGAACTTAGGTTGGTTTGAGGAAGCAATGTGAGAATATGTTTCTTGGTTAGAGTTAAGTTTTTCCAGAGAAATTTCAGAACTCTTCCTGCAGCTGGCCCACACAATTTATCCACAGTATCACCAGAAGGCCTCACTCTCTACCCAGGGTTAGCTGGGAAATCTTTAATAATACCCACCCACTGGGCCTCATGTGAAGCAATTTGGCTCGTAACCTTGGGTGGTGAGGCAAAAAACCAACTCCCTCAGGAATCCGAAGCACAGCCAGGGCTGAGAAGCACCCCCAAGTCAGGTTTCTCTAGCTTTGACTCCTGAAGTCCTTCCAGGAAACCTTCAGCATTCATCTGGCCTCCCTCCCACTTTCTGGAAGGTAAAACTGAGAGCTTGGGCAGGTGCATACAGAATCTGCCCTCTGCCACTACAAAATGGCATTGCAGCATTTAATGTGTTTTATAGTCATCATAAAATTGCTTTCTATAATTGAGTGCTTCACAGATCACAGAGCGCTTTCAAAAGCATCATCTCCTTGAAATAAGTTTAGTTTTTAAATTCAGATATAAAGAAACATGCTCATTATAGGAATCTTAGAAAGTGCAGAGAAGCTGAAAGAAGACTTAAAAATCTCCCAGGCCAGTTGTGGTGCTGTGCACCTAGCTACTCTGAAAGCTGAAGTGGGGGGACTGGTTGAGCCCAGTAGTTTGAATGTTTTTTTTTTTTTTTTTGGTACTAGAGATTGAACCCAGAAGCACTTAACCACTGAGCCATATCCCCAGCCCTTTTAATATTTTATTTAGACACAGCATCTTGCTAAGTTGCTTAGGGCCTTGCTAAATTGCTGAGGCTGGCTTTCAACTTGAGATCCCCCTGCCTCAGCCTTCCAAGCCGCTGAGATTACAGGCCTGTGCCACCGTGTTCCCCTGAGCCCAGCAGTTTGAGACCAGCCTGGGTGACATGGTGACATAGCAGGACCAATCTCTTAAAAAAAAAAAAAAAAAAGATAAAACTCCCAAATCCTGTTGTCCAAAGGCAACCATTGTTAATATTTTATAAATTTCCTTCCAGTTGTTTCTAATGAATTAGTTAAATTTTTATCATAAAATTATGTATTCATGGCAAACCACATACAGAGTCTATAAAGCAAAAAATGAAAGACCCTCTCCTCTTCCTCTCTCCTCTCCTACCCTTACCTCTCTCTTCTTTGCCAAATTTCATTATCCAGAAACAGACACTGTTAATGGTCTTTGCATTCAAACCCTTTCAGATTTTTATTTTCCATGTACATACATTTAAAAAGTATTGCTTTTCCTGTTATATTCTTAAACTATGTGCAATTTCTATCTAGCTTACAATCCCCCCTCACCGCCCCGACATTGTATCATGTTTCCAGAGTACAGTTTTTAATGGCTGCACAATATTTTATCACATTTACAATTTTGCTTAGTAATTTATATAATTTGCTTTATTATATGATTTGAATAATCGGGCTGTTTCTAGTGTGTTACTATTATGAATTTTGCAATGGCTCTTTGCACATGCAGCCCTTTCTCTTCTCCTAAGGCAATTTCTGTCAATAAAGCCACACTCCAAGAGAGCATTCCTGGTCCCATCAATAGTTCTTTGGCTATGCAGGTACCCACCTCACCTCTTTTATGGTAACACAGAGAAAGGAGCATGGGTTGGGGGGTCAGATAAACTTGTATTCAGATCCCAGCATTGCTACTAATTGGCTGTGTGACTTTGAGTGGTCACTTACCCTCTCTGTCATACTTTTCATTTGTTGTATAGAACTAATAATGGCTACTTAAAAATGTTATTAATGAACATTATTTTATAAGGCTGTCAAGGTTACACCCTCCCTAAATAGGCACTGGATCAAAGATGTGAAACAGCAGTTTCTTTTGGCCTTTTAAAAACTTGAGATATGCCTTATATGCAGTAAAGTGCACACATTTTAAGTGTCTGGCTCAATTTTTTTTACACATATTAACAGTTCAAGATATATAACATCCCTATCACCCCAGAAGATTCCCTTGTGTCCCTTCCCAGTCAAAAGCCAGCATCTCCCCAGAGGTAACTGCTGACTTCCATCAACATTTTATTTTTTGGTACCGGGGATTGAACTCAGGGGCACTCAACCACGGAGCCACATCCACAGCCCTATTTTGTATTTTATTTATTTATTTGTTTGTTTTTTAATACATTTATTTATTTATTTTTATATGGTGCCGAGGATCAAACCCAGTGCCTCACATGTGCGAGGCAAGCACTCTA
This sequence comes from Geosciurus inauris, assembly GCA_004024805.1. Lineage (NCBI taxonomy): Eukaryota > Metazoa > Chordata > Mammalia > Rodentia > Sciuridae > Geosciurus > Geosciurus inauris. The sequence goes on along the minus strand of PVHX01002605.1, from coordinate 136,881 downwards.
CCACTGAGCCACAACCTTGGCCCCCCTATTTTGTATTTTATTTAGAGGCACTGTCTCATTGAGTGGTTCAGTACCTTGCTGTTGCTGAGGCTGGCTTTGAACTTGTGATCCTCCTAACTCAGCCTTCAGAGTCATTGGGATCACAGGTGTGAGCCACTGTGTCCAGCTAACGTGAAGTAGTCTGTTTTTCTTGTTTTAAATTTTATTTAAAGAAATAAAACAGCATGTATTCTTGTATTTATGGGGTCTTCACTCAATAATTGTGTCTGTGTGATGTACATGATGTTGTATTAATAGTTTGTCCATTTACATTGAGTCCTTTTCCAGGTTGTGACTGTCCCAGCATTCATCTCCTTTCCTGCTGATGGCTCTTGGGTTGTCTCTAGCAACCCTTTCCCTTATGATCCCTTTCCACACTTAGTGGACACCCAACATTGATTTCTCTGCACAGACCGAGGAGCGAATCTGCAGGCCCATGGGGCATGTGTGTGGTTAGCTTCTGGAGGTATTTCCTTTGTCTTTGAAGGTTTTGGAAAGCTCGAGTCCCCACTGTGGTCTGCAGGTGGTGTGCTCCCCAGAGGCTCATGTGCTGGAAGCTTGGTCCCCATGGTGGTGGCATGGGGCGGTAGTGGAGCCTTGGGGAGATGGAGCCTAGCGGGAGATTAATCTCTCAAGAGTCTCTTAGGACCCGGTTAGTTCCCGAGAGAGGGATTATTTCAAAGAGAGCAAGCTGGCCCTGAATCCCCAGGTGATCTCTCCCTCTCACATAAGCTCCTGTCTCGGAGCCACCTGCCTTGTTGTCACGTAGCCAAGGGGGACTTCCCCTATGGGCAAACAGTTGTGCTGCCCAGTGTTGGAATTTCAGCCTCCAAAACTGTGAGCTGAACAGACCTCTTTCCTTTATAAATTACCCCGCCTCAGATATTTTGATGTAACAATAGAAAATAGATTTATACTGTCATTTATTTATTGATTCAGTAAAGTGTTCCAGGCATTGTCCTAAATCCTGAGTTGGAAGGATTTTGGAGTTAGTTTATTGAGAGAATAGAGATTTCATGGAGGATCACTTTTCCTTTTCACCATCTTTAGCGTAGCTGGGAGCACTGAACTTTGTCTTCTCATCAGTACCCTCATGGTCCCAAGATGGCTGCCACAGCCCCAAGTATTATTTCATTATAAGACACCATCCAAAACCAAAAAGAAGGGGGAGTAGGGAAGGGTCTTTTTGTGTGTGTCTGTGTGCTGTTTTGTTTTTTAATCCAGGAGAAAATTCACAAAACTTCCTTCGGGCTTTCTCTCTGTCCCCATTGTCTAGATTGGGTGATGTGCTCAGGCCCTAGCAGTAGAGAGGTCTGAGATAAAGGGTGGCCAGCATTTCAAACTTTCTTAATGAGAAGCATGTTCAGCCAGTAAAGGAGGAAGTGGTTGTGGACAAGCAACCGACAGTATCTGCCATTGCTATTTTAGAGCAGTTTAAACGTGGATAAACAGCTTACTCTCGTTGAGACTAAAGGAAAAATGGCAATTTAAATCAGTAACACTTGCTTTAAAGACTGAGGTCAGAATTAAATGTAGTGGACACACAGCAGGTGTGAAGCAGATGCTAGACCCCTTTCTTTGTACTATTTCACCCCTAGGACACTTGGCACTGGTGGACATTTCAGGAGGTGTTTAGATGAAAGACCAGATGGGCAAAAAGAGGAACAGAAACAGAGCATGCCTTTCGTGTTGTGATGGAAGTCCTCATGCTTTGCAAATGGAAATCGTAGTTTATTATCTCAAGATGCAGAAGAGACTGTGCAAAGCTGAACCAGTGGCCGGGAGCTGTACTGTGATTAACCAGATTGTGTTGCTTCCCAAGTACACACAAAAATATATGGACATGTGAAGGAGATTGGGTACCAAGTGGGCTTTATTTTTAACTGTTTGTTTTAATAGCTCATGAAAATATGGTGGTGCTTTTTATGGCTGTAATGAATTTTAGGAATACGAGACTTCATTGTGGCTTTCTAGTACTAAATCTTTTCAGGGAAGAGAAAAGAGAGTATGCTGGTGTCCCTCCATGCATGCTGGTGCCCAAGTCCTCCTTCTGTGGCTGTTCATAGTTTCCTAAAAATTGCAGGCTCTGAGTGTGGATAGAAGAAGTGACAATTTCAAGAGTTGATACCTAGGAAACTGGTATCATTCTCTCCTGAGCCTCGTTTACCTTCCTCAGATGGATTCTCATTTCTTAAATACACATCTTTTTCCTTTCCCTTGTAGGGTAATGATAGATTCTTTGGCATTGAAAATTTAGGAAGGGGAACAATTTGTGGGTGTGTGAGATTCTTTGATTTCAATATCAGAAGTTCATCTTAACTTCTTAACCATCAAAAGAGAGTTAATTGACTCATACAATTGAAAAGTCTAGATCATACTGACTTCAGGCATGGAAGGATCCAGGAGTTCAAAAGGACACATTTTTTGGTATGCATGACTCCTGTCCTGCCTAATTTCTTCTATAATGGTTTCATTCTCAGACAGGCCAATCCCTAGCGGTGACAGCATACCTGCCAGCATTTTGTCTTACTAGCAAACCCAGCGGGGTGGTGGGGGGTGGGGGAGGGCACATTCTTTTTGCAATAGTTTCAGGAAAAAGTGTCTACTCTGCAGGGGAATGGCAAAGACAGAGTTGATGCTGAACCAGAGAGCAGCAGTACAAGTGGAATAACGATCTGTAATTGGTGTCAGATTGGGCAGCACCTATACTATTTATTTATTCATTTATTTAGTACAGGGGATTGAACTCAGGGGCACTGACCACTGAGCCACATCCCCAGCCCTATTTTGTGTTTTATGTAGAGACAGGGTCTCACTGAGTTGCTTAGCACCCTGTCGTTGCTGAGGATGGCTTTGAACTCATGATTCTATGCTGTACCCTTTAAAAACTATTCTGAAGGAAAGAGAAGTGGCAAACGCTCATCCTCATGGCTCTTTGTGTGGCTGTCATTTTTGTTCTTCATTTCCCCATTACCTCTTCCTTTGCCCTTCCAGCGTCTCAAAAAGTGGTGGGTGAGATCTGTTCTCATTGGGGTGACGAGGGTGACAGACGAGGGTGACAGAGTTGTGGTGGTGGTGGCCATGTTGGGGAGCAGGGTCTACTTAATCCAGCCCCATTTCCCCCACGGATCCCCAAATCTAAGAGGAAAGGAGGCAAAACCTCGGCTTCACTAGGCAAGTACCTGCCTCTCACTCACCACTGTATTTGCAGTGGCCCAGTCCCTGTTCCCTCAGAAGCATCCAACAAATATTATTTGAATGTAGGTGTAAGGAGATCCTATTTCAAAATAAAAAATAAAATGGGCCGGGGATATGGCTTGGTGGTTAAGTACCACTGGGCCACTGAATTCAATCTGTGCTACAAAAAAATAAAAATAAAATAATAAAAAAACAAAAACTGCCTCATAAGTGATCTCTGGGATGACTTGGTATTTAGCTGGTGACTGGTCTGAAAGGATCACAATGGACCCCTCACTTGTTTGGTGTCTTGGGAATGACTAGAAGGCTGGCTCAGTTGAAGCACTCAGCTGTAGACCTACAATAGCTTCTCTAGCACAGTAGTCTCAGGGCTAAAGAAAATGGCAATTCCTAGATGGCAGCTGAGGGGTCCCAGGAATTTTCCAAGAACCAGCAAGTGGGTCCTTCCAGCCTCCTAATGCTAACCCCAGAAGTAAGCCCAAAGTGAATATTTGCCATCTTCTATTGGCAAAACCAACTAAATGGAAGGGGAAGGAACAAAGTTTCCAACTCTTGATGGAGTAAGAGCCAAAGAATTCCAGGCCATTTAAAATCTTTGACATGATTTACATAAACAGAGGCTAACTTATACCCTAACTCGGGTGCAATAGTCTGACTCTCATGTGATCAGGACTGGGAGGATTCAAGGACTAACAGGTTCAGGCAGAGCAAAGACTGAAGTTCCATACAGTTAGCTATGGCCAAATCCAAAACCAGCGAGAGATGAACAGAGCTGAGCAAGCATTAAAACTATTGAATGGAAGACAACAAACAACAGGGGAAATAATATATTTAATAGATGGAGGGTTACTATTCTTAGCATAGAAATGACTTTTAAAATTTGTAGAAGAAAAATGCTCATGAAAATGTGAGGGACCTAGAATAGCCAAAACAATTCCCACCCCAAAATAACAAATTAGAAGACATATTCTTTCTAAATCAAAAATTGTCATAAAACTACAGCAATTAGGCATGAGGTAGAATATAGATCAATAGAATAGAATTGATAATTCAGAAATAAACCAATTCATAACTGACATTAGTGTCAAAAACTACTTAGTAGGGGAAAGATTTGTTTTTTGATAAATAGTGCTGGGACCACTAGATAACCATGTGTAAACAGTTGAAGCAGAGCCCTACCGCACACCACACATACTTACAGCTTTTACTGATGAAAATTGCTAAAAGTACAACTTCTGTTTATTGTGCCAATTCACATTGTAAATTTCATAGTAGGAACCAAGTATTTAGTTTTTTATTAAATATTGTTTGCATAAGTTATTGCTATTATTGTCTTTCTCTAATCTGTAAGGCACTGGAAGCCTAGAGGGACACTATAAGTTTATAGGGTGAAAATTCTGCTGCTTTAGATCCATTTGGATAATGGGTAGATACACAAACAATATAAAAAAGAAAGGGAAAAAACCATCCCAAACAACCCAGATTGCCTCAATATCAGACTCCACTGACACCACAATGGAGGAAATGTCAGACAAGAAATTTAGAAAGTTCATAGTTAAACTGATCTACAAGGTACAAGATGATGTAAGAGAGAAAATACAATAAGGGCAAGATTGCTTCAATAAGGAGATATAGATTCTGAATAAGAATCAATTGGAAATTCTTGAAATGAAAGAAGCAATAAATCAGATTAAAAATTCAATGGAAAGCATCACCAATAGACTAGACCATTTGGAAGACAGAGTTTCAGGCATCAAAGACAAAATTGAAAACAAAGTCAATCATAGAGAAAAGATGTTGAAAGACAATGACTAGAATTTTCAAGAAATGTGGAATAACATTAAAAGGCCAAATATAAGATTCATTGGGATAGATGTAGGCTCTGAAGTACAAACTTAATGTATAATCTTTTCAATGAAATAATATCAGAAAATTTCTTAAACATTAAGAATGAAATGGAAAAATCAAATACAGGAGACATACAGGACTCCAAATATACAAAATTACAACAGACCCACTCCAAGGTACCTTATTATGAAAATATCTAACATACAGAATAAGAATAGAATTTTAAGAGCTTCTAGAGAAAAATGGCTGGTCACATTTAGAGGTAAACTAATCCAAATCTCACCCAGTTTCTCAACCTAGACCATAAAAGCTAGGAGGTATTGGAATAATATATACCAAGATCTGAAAGGAAATGGATGCCAACCAAGAATCCTATATCCAGCAAAACTAAACTTCAGAATTGAAAATGAAGCAAAAACCTTACACAATAAAAAAAAAACGTTAAAAGAATTCACAACTAGAAAGCATGCACTATAAAACATACACAACAAAATATTTCATGAATTAGAAATGAAGAATAAAAATAAATATCTGCATAGGGAAGAACTAGACCAAAAGAATAGACAATTAAAGGAAAATATAATGCAACTTAAAACTAGAAATAAGTCAAAATGTCAGAAAACAAAAATAATCTCTCCATAATAATAGTAAATGTAAATGGTCTAAACTCTTCAATCAAAAGACATAGACTGGTAGATTGAATTAAAAAACAAGACCTAACAATATGCTTTCTCCAAGAGATTCACTTCATAAACAAAGTCATCCACCAACTGAATTTTAAAAAGGATGGGAAAAAACATCATTCACTTGGATCATGTAAAGAAGCAGGAGTTTCTATTCTCATATAAGATAAAGTGAACTTCAAGCCAAATTAATCAGAAGAAACAAAGGAGGCAATTCCATACTGCCTAAAGGAATCATACAACAACAAGAAATAACAACCATAAATATTTATGCCCCAAACAATGGACATCTACATATATCAAACAAATCCTTCTCAATATCAAGAATCAAACAGACACAAATACAATAATACTGGGTGACTTTAACATTCCTCTCTCTTCACTAGAGAGATCTTCTGAACAAAAGCTAAATAAAGAAGTTATGGAACTAAAAATTACAATTAATAATTTAGACTTAACATATATAGAATATTTAAAACATAAATGACTGAATATACTTTCCCCTCAGCAGCATATAGAACATTTTCTAACATAGATGATATTTTAGGTCACAAAGCAACTCTCCTCAAATGCAAAACAATAGAGATAATACCCTGCATCCCATCAGATCATAATAGAATGAAATTAGAAATTAATGACAAAATAAAAAATAGAAACCACTCTAATATCTGGAGATTAAATAATATGCTATTGAATGATGAATGGATAGCAGAAGAAATCAGGTGTGAAATAGAAAATACTTAGAGGAGAGTGAGAATAAAACATTAAAATCTTTGTGACACTATAAAAGTGGTTCATAGAGAAAAATTCATAGCATTGAGCTCATACATTAAAGGAAAAAGAAGCGGGGGGGGGGCATGGTGGTGCATGGCTGTAATCCCAGTGGACTGGAAGGCTGAGGCAGGAGGATCTCAAGTTCAAAGCCAGCCTCATCAACTTAGTGAAGCACTTAGCAACAATTCAGTGAGACTCTGTCTCCCGTCTCTAAATAAAATACAAAAAAATGACTGGGGATATGGCTCAGGGGTAAGTGCCCCTGAGTTCAATCCTTAGTACAAAAAGAAGAAGAAGGAGGAGGAGGAAGAGGAGGAGGAAGAGAAGGAGGAGAAGAAACCAAATAAATAATCTAACCATTATATCTCAAGGTCCTAGAAAAAGAGGATGAAATCAACTCCAAAATCAATAGAAGACAAGAAATAATTAAAATCAGAGCTGGAACCAATGAAATTAAAACAAAACACTTCAAAAAATCAACAAAACAAGAAGTTGTTTTTTTGAAAGAATAGACAAAAATTGATAAACTCTTAGCTATGCTAACCAAGAGAAAAAGATAAAAAAGAAACCTCAAACTATTAAAATCTGTAATGAAAAGGAATTATCACCACAGACAGTACTGAAATACAGAGGATAATCAGAAACTATTTTGAAATTTATACTCCAATAGGCTAGAAAAGACAGCTTGAAGACATCAACAAATTTCTAGAGACATATGACCTACCCAAATTGAACCAGGAGGATATAAAACAAACTAAACAGATCAATTTTAAGGGATAAAATTTAAGAAACTATCAAAAGCCTATGAGCAGGGGCTGAGCTGTGGCTCAGTGGTGGAGCGCCTGCCTCGTGTGCGGGAGGCACTGAGTTCGATCCTCAGCACCACATAAAAATAAATAAATAAAATAAAGATATTGCATCCATCTACAATTAAAATTGTTTTTAAAAAAAGCCTATGAGCAAAGAAAAGCCCCAAAAGACAAGACAAATTCTCATCTGAGGTCTACCAGATCCTAAAGAAAAATTAATATCAATCTTCACATTATTTAATGAAATAGAAAAGGAGGAAACTCTTCCAAATTCATTCTATGAAGCTAGTATCACCTTGATATCAAAACAAGATACAGACACATCAAGGAAAGAAAACTTCAGATCAAAATCCTTGATGAACATAAGATGCCCAAAATTCTTAATAAAATCCAGGAAAATCACATACAAAAACATATCAAAAAGATAGTGTACCAAGATCATGTGGAGTTCATCCCAGGGATATAAGTTTGGTTCAACATATGGAAATAAATAAATATAATTCACCACATCAGTAAATTTACAGACAAGAATCACATGGTTATCTCAACAGACGCAGGAGCAGCATTTTACAAAATACAGTATCCGTTCATACTTAGAGCATTAGAAAAAATAAGAATAGAAGGAACATACCTCAACATTATAAAAGCTATATACAATAAACCCTAGGCCAACATCATTCTAAATGGAGAAAAATTGAAAGTATTCCCTCTAAAAACAGGAACAAGACAGGGATGCCCTCTTTTATCACTCCTGTTCAATAGAGTCCTTGAAACTCTAACCAGAGCAATGAGGCAAAAGAAAGAAATTAAAAGGATACGAATAGGAAAAGAGAGCTCAAAATATCTCTGCGGATGACATGATTCTGTATTTAAGACCCAAAATACTCCACTTCTAGAACTCATAAAAGAACTCAGCAAATAAGCAGGATATAAAATTAACACCTGTAAATCAATTGTGTTTCTATACATTAATGATGAATCAGCTGAAAGAGAAATTAGGAAAACCATCCCAGTCACAATATTAAAAAAAACCAAAAAACAACTTTGGAATAAATCTAACAAAAGAGATGAAGAACTTCTACAATGAAAACTACAGAACACTAAAGAAAAAAATCGAGGGAGATCTTAGAAGATGGAAAATCTTCCATGTTCTTGGACAGGCAGAATTAATATTGTCAAAATGGCTGTACTACCCAAATTGCTATACAGATTTAATGCAATTCCCATTCAATTCCCATGATGTTCTTTATAGAAATAGAAAAAGCAGTCGTGAAATTCATTTGGAAAAATAAGTGGCCCACAATAGACAAAGCAATTCTTAGTGAGCAAAGTGAAGCAAAAACAAACAAATAAAAAGAATACAAGTAACAGTAAATGTCGGAAAGGATGTGGTGGAATATATTCACTCATACATTGCTGGTAGACTGCAAATTGGTGCCACCTCTCTGGAAAGCAGTATGAAGATTCCTTAGAAAACTTGGAATGGAACCACCATTTGCCCCAGCTATCCCCTCCTTGGCTTATACCCAAAGGACTTAAAATCATCATACTACAGTGATGCAGCCATATCAATGTTTATAGCAGCACAATTCACAATAGCTAATTATGAAGCCACCCTAGGTACCCTTCAACAGATGAATGGATAAAGAAATTTTGTGTAAATACGCAATGAAGTATTACTTAGCCATCAAGAAGAACAAATTTATGATATTTGCCATTAAATGAATAGATCTGGAGACTATCATGCTAAGTGAAATAAGCCAATCCCCCTAAAACCAAATGCTGCATGTTATCTCTGATATGTGGAAGCTAACCCACAATAAGGGAGGGGAGTGGTGCAATAGAAGTTCAGTAGATTAGACAAAGGGGAATAAAGAGAAGTGAGGCAGGACAGGAAAAGGAAAGAGAGTGGAATGAATCTGACATAATTTTCCTGTGTACATATGTGAATAAACCATAGTGAATCTTACCATCATGTACATCCACAAGAGTGGGATCCTAATTAGAATAAGCGATATTCCATCCTTGTGTGATCATATAAAATGGAAGCTGGGTGCGGTGGCATATGCCTGTAATCCCAGTGGTTCAGGAGGCTGAGACAGGAGGATCTTGAGTTCAAAGCCAGCCTCAGCAAAAGCGAGATGCTAAGCAACTCAGGGAGACCCTGTCTCTAAATAAAATATAAAATAGGGCTGAGGATGTGGGTCAGTGGTCAATGCCCCTAAATTCAATCCCTGATAACAACAACAACAAAAAGATTCTACTGTTGTGTATAACTAAAAAGCACCAATAAAAAAAAAATCACAGTGGGATAACACACTACATGTATCGCACAGTTATAACTAAACAGATAATAGCAAGTGTTGATTAGTATGTGAAGAAATTTGGAACCCTCCTACATTGTTGATGGGATATAAAATAGCAGTTGCTCTGGAATATGGTCTGGAAGTTACTCTAGAAGTTAAATATATGCTTACCAGATGCCCTATTAACTTTACTCCTAGGAACACAGCATATACCCAAGGATAATTGAGGTGATATGAACTGACGGAATATTTCAGGAGAGCAGATTAATAACAGTTACCATTGCTTTAAGTGTACATATTCTTCACCCATAAATTCTACCTCTGGGAATACATTGTAATGAAATATATTAAGGCAAGGTGAAAAATGTATAGATAAGATGGTCTCTGAAGTGTTATATAGTAAATTTGGAAACAACCTAAAATATCTATCAATAGGAGCTAAGTTATGATAAAGTCTCTGTTAGAAGTACCTAGCTCTTGTTTTTCTTTTTAAAGGAATACCCAACTCTTATTTAAAAGGATGTACAGTGCTAGGCACATGACCCTTGTGTCCTCTAATTTTGTCCTTTCTTTAGGGGATGGAATGAACAGTCTAGGATAAGCATCTGTTTTCTTACTCACTTCTGGGCACAGTTCCCAGAAGATGAACTGCATATTTGAAAGAACAGAGCAGGATATGTAACCTTTGCAAATTCTTTCTTGACAGTTCCTGTGTGTTGACGGCTATGCCGAGCTGCTTCTGTTTCTACTTGAGAACCAGGGAGGAAAGATGCCTCTCAGTGTCCTCAGAAAGAGAACTAGTGATTGGGAGTGACCAAGGTCCACATTTCAGCCTGGAGGAAAGTCAATATGAGGGCCCGCCTGGCCACCCCCTAGGCCTGCAGACACACCACAGGAGCCCCTGTTGGGCACTCTTGACTCACTGAGAAAGCTTCCCTGACTTGGAGCTTAGCGCCATTTGCCAGTCTAAGCTCCCCACATTTAGGCAGAAGGATGGAGACAGGATGGCTAATGGCTGGGCTCTGGAATTGAGCAGTCTTTGTATCTTTGGTCCTGAGATACAAAGATACAAAGATCCACATTGCAGTAAATCTAAGTAAATCCTGACCTGACAGTTGGTATGGAGGTGGCGAGCCTGAATCTTAACATGCTCTCATATATGTATGCTGAGGTTTGAATATGGCTTGTCCGCGAGGGTCCATGTGTTGGAAGCTTAGTCCCCAGGGGTCAATGTTGAGGTGGTGGCATCTTTAAGAGTTGGGTCCTTGTGAAAGGTAAATATGTCACAGGGGATTCAACTTCATGAATGGGATAGTGCTATCTCATGGAATTGGTAGGGTCTCTGGTCTGGATTAGTTCTGGAGAGAATGGGTTGTTACAAGTGAACCTGGCATCTCCTCTGAATTCCTCTTCCTACCCATGTCCCTGCTATGTGGTGCCATCTACCATGAGGTCCTCACAAGAGCTAAGCAAATATCAGCTAGGTTCTTGGACCTTCAGAATTATGAGATAAGTAAACCTCTTTTCTTTACAAATTACCCAGCCTTGGCTAGTTTATTATAGCAACACAAAACAGATTCAGATGATCTATTTATTGAAAGATATTTATAATATATTAAGTAGGAAATATACCAAATACATTAGGAGATGAATATATTAATTTGCTTGATGTAGCAATAATTTCATTATGTATATTTATATCAAAAAATCATGTATATACCTTAAACATATACAACTTAAAAAACTGAAAAATATTATATATTGTAATGCTATTGTTTATATTAAGTGTTTGCATAGAAAAAACATTTTGATGAAAATATATCCAGTGTGGTAACAGTAGCTATCACTGAGTGATGTGTTTTTGGAAATGGTACTCATTTTCTTTTATATATTTCACTAGTATCTGATGTTTTTACTTTAACAAGCATGTGTTATTTTTATGAACAGAAAACAAAACCTATTTTTCAAGAAATGCCAATGTGAGAGGATCAGGTGGGTATTATTGTTTTGTAGAATGGACTTTGGGTCTGGCAGGTGAATGGAAAGCTCACTGCCCACCCCACCTTAGCTCACTAGATGTCAGTGACCACATTTCCTTCTGTGTTAAAGGGGACCACTAGCTCAATGGAGGCTTTGTGATGGACTGAATTGTATCCCCAAATTCATATTTTGAATATGAAGTCACCCCCAGTTGTTCATAATGTGTCTGTACTTTGAGATAGGGCCTTTAGAGAGGTATTTAAGATAAGGCCCTTTGCATGCCACTAACCAATCTGACTGGTGCCCTTTTAGGGAAAAGTTAGGATACACTGAGAAAGGCCATGTGAGGACACAGGAGAAAGGGGCCCTCTGCAAGACAGGGAGAGAGGACTCAGAGGAAACCAAAACTATTGACACCTTGGTCTTGTACTTCCATCCTCTGGAACTGTGATAAATGAATTTCTGTTGCTTAAGTCATTCAATGGGATGTTTTGTTATAATAGCTCCAGGAAACTAATTCAAGGATATTCACAACTTTAAGCTTTTGCCTGTTGAAATGGGTAAATATTTTAGCCAAAATATTTTCACAGATGCTGTCTTTTTTTTTCTTCATTCAGAATACCTCTCTTCAGCAAGTATTTCATAAGCAAAACTTCATCAAATAAGTTGTTTCTATTTATGATTCCACATAATTATAGGCATCCTCAATTTCATTTCATTCCAGTACAGAACGTAAATTTATCCAATTAAAAATAGGTGCTTCAGCAAATGATTCATCCTGCAAGTTGAGATATTCTAAAATGCAATTATAGAATTGCAACGTTAATATTGTATATCATTTGAGGGATCATTGTTTAACTTGTTCACTACCTCTGGTGCCTAGGAAAGGATGAATTTCAAGTTTCCCTGCTTGCAAATCATGCTTTTTATAACTGCTGTTTGGCACTTCATTTGATAAAGACTTGACTGAAATTCTTCATGGTCACATGAAAAACTTTGTCATTCATCAAAAAAATATCAGTTAAAAGTTACAATGAGAGATCACTGCACACTAGAATGGATAAAGTCATGAAGAATGACAATCCTAAGTGTTGGCAAGGATATGGCGCAACTGAGTACTCATTCATTGCTGGTGGGGATGCACAATGTATAGTAACTGGTAAACAATATGGCATTTCATTACAGAGTTAGATTCTACTTCCGAGTGTTACCCAAGGGAAATATGGTAAAAAAAAAAAAAAAAATGTATGTGAATGTTCATAGCAGTATTATTTATAATAGCTTCAACTGAAAACAACCCATATCTCCATCACTATTGAATGAATAAATAGATTACATTATATCCATACCGTGGAAAATCACTCAGCAAGAAAAAGGAAGAAAACATTGATATAGATAATGACATGGCTACATCTCAAAAGTATTATGCTAAGAGAAGCCAATCACAAGAGACTCCATACTAAGTCCACTTACATGAAATTCTATAATATGTAAATGGTGAAGACCTTCAACTGAACATTGTGTTAGTCCGCTTTTCATCACTGGAACAAATACATGAGATAAATCAACTTAAAAAGAGAAAAGGTGCATTTTGGCTTATGGTTTTGGTCTTTGCTTGATTGGCTCTTTTACTTTGGGGCTCTGGCAAGGCAGCCATCATGACAGGGAGTATGTAGTGGAAGGAAAGAGAGAAGAGGAATACAGGTGTCCCACCATGCCCTGCAAGGACATGTTCCAGTGACCTAAAGTATCTTGGTAGACATCATCTCTTAAAGGATCCCCACCTTCCAATAGAGTCCAGCAGGAGTGGGGGGACCAGTCATTTAACCCATGAACCTTAGGGTGACATTTCAGATTCAAAGTGTTGCAGACTTATACAGACATGAGAAAACTTTTTGGCTTGCTCTATTTCTTGATTGTGTTGATGGTTAAATGATTGTATACACTCACTGAAATTTACCTGGACATGTTAAGGTAGTATAAATATTACTTTGATGAACAACAACAAACAGAAGTTCCCCTTTCTGATTAATTTTAAACAACATACAACCAAAATTTAGAGGACTTGTTTACAAAAGCTCAACACAATATGGAATACTTACATTGGTTTGCAGAATAGATATTCAGAAGCTTGGACATTTTTAAACATCAGATTGATGACAGGCAGCAAAAAAGAAAACATGCCTCACTATATTGAAATATGGTTGTACAGTCGATGTCAGCATTGTGACAAGATTTTGTAATTCAGTTGTTCTGTGATATGTAAACATATTTGTAAGTCTAGGCAATTACAGATCATTTTTTGGCAGCTGAAAAATATTTTTCAGCATTAGAGATTGAAGTCAGGTCCTTACACATTTCTAAGCAAGTGCTCTACAACTGAACTCCAACCCAGGAGTAAAATAATCATTGTTTGACAATTTGAATGTAATTATAAATTATGTGGGCACCATATTCAAGTGCAAGTAGACCTCTTACTTTGATAAGAACATCAATTTTATCAAAATTTGTGCTCATGGGCTGGGATTGTGGCTCAGTGGTAATGCACTTGTATCGCATGCATGAGGCACTGGGTTCGATCCTCAGCACCACATAAAAATAAATAAAATAAAGATACTGTGTCCATCTACAACTAAAAAAAAAATTAAAAAAAAATTGTGTTCATATTATCACCACAAAATGAGTCATTTTCTTCAGTGCTGAATGTTTGATTGATTGTAGAATAACAATCATAATAATTCCATATGTCTAACCTTCAAGAGGATTCATTTCAAAAAGCTTTACTTTGATACTATGGACTATGAACGATTATTGGGCTGAACTGCTTTTCCATTTCAAGCAGTTGAAGACAGTGAAACACAAAGACACCACTCACTTGTGAGATTTTTCTTCACATTTACTTCTATCACTTTTTCTATAGACACAGGGAAAAAATGGGGTGTAGGGGATGAGCAAAGGTATGAACATTGTTTTGACCTAAGGGAAAAGCCACACATCATGGAGAGAGAAACCACCTTCTGCAGCTACACAAGGGGAATGGCCAATTTTAGGCACAGACTTCTTAAAATAGTTCCTAACTTTATAAGTAGATAATGATGTTTCTCCAAAAATTTGTACTTACTCACATGATCAGGGAAATCACCAAAGCTCTGACAATTGTGGTAAATTTAACAAATACTATGTGAATATATCTTATCATTTACTTTCTTGGGAAAACAGACATTCAGAACTTAATTTTTCATTTAAACACACTTTGTAATTCTTGAAAGAGTGAGGAAAAGACACGTGGATTATTTACTAGTCATTCTAGAATGCTCTCTGCTTTATATGCATCTCATGACTACTAGGTAAGACCACGGAAGAAATTAGTACTACACGGAGGTCTTCCAAACTCATCCCAGTTTATATCTCTTAGTGAAGTACATTTTGCATATAGTGAAATGCAAAGATTCTAAATGTGTTCCTCATAAGGTTTTAACAAATGTTACCCCTGCCCAAATAAAGTATAGAATGTTCCTGTCACCCCAGGAAGCTTCCCCTCTTTCCCTCCTGGCTAATTTCTAGCCCCACAGGAGACCTGTCCTCTCATTTCCATTTCCATGGATTCATTTTTAAGCTTCTATAAATGGAATCACTCAGCATGAATTCTTTGGAGTTTGGCTTCTTTACCTAAAGTGAGATTCATCTGCTTTGATACATGTATCACTAACTCATTCTTTTGTCATTTTAAAAATTGCTGAGTAGGCTTCCATTCCATGGATTTACCACAGTTTGTTTATCCATCTTCCTACTGACAGACATATGGATTTTTGGTCTCTTTTTTTCTTGCTATTATAAATGAAGCTGCAATTGATGTTTCTGTACAGCACTGTTGTAGACATATATTTTATTTGCTCTTGGGTAGGTAAGTAGTCATAGAGCTTCTGGATCAGAACTGGTATAACTTAACAACTGCCAACTAATTTCCTTAAGCAAGTCTAGCATTTCACAGTTGGGCTTACATACGGACTTGTTGTTTGAAGTTGTGCCTCGTGGCTCTGCTTGACGAGTTGGGGTCCCAAGAGACGAAAAGGGGGTCCTTGGGGAAGGATGAAGTGGGGTCTCACGGGACGAGGTTTTGGGGTGACGGTCCGCGGAGTCACTCACCCCAGACTCCGGGGGTAGGTAAGACTGCTCTGCCGGAGCGAGAGGCAGAACCTGTTTATTCCAGAAAGTGCAAAATCTTATATACAGTCCTTGGACCAATCATGGTCCTGAAGTTACAAACAATGCAGTGCTCTCTGTCAAGGGCACAGTCCATTAGCATAGAATGGGGAAAGATGTAAGGGAGGGGTTGAAGGTATGGGGAGTGCTCCTACATGAACTCAGCAACATATGAAAATGCCATTTACTCTACATTCTCACCAATGTCTGAGTTATCACCCTTTTTTTTTTTTTAATTTTTTTTTTGTAGTTATAGATAGGCAACATGCCTTTATTTTATTTGTTTATTTTTATGTGGTGCTGAGGATCGAACCCAGTGCCTCACGCATGCTAGGCAAGCATTCTGCCACTGAGCTACAACCCCACCCCCCACCCTTTTTAATTTTAACTATTTTAATGGATGTGAAATGATATTCATTGTGGTTTGAGTTTGCATTTCCCTGAGGAACACCTTACAAAGAATAACTCCTTGGGTGAAGTGTCTGTTCAAGTATATTGCTCACCTTTTTGGTTGAGCTTTTGGTCATTTTATTATTGATATATAGGAGGTCAACCCATATTCTGGATGTAAGTCTTGTGTTAGATATATGTCTTCTGAATTTTTCTCCAGACTGTGGCTTGCTTTTTCATTTTCTTAATTATGTCTTTTAAGGCATAGAAGTACAGAATATTGATGAAATCAATGTATCAGGTTTTTCTTTTACAGTTAATGTTTTTTGTATTCTGTCTAAAAAGGATGTTTCTTAAAAGTATTAAAATTAAATTTTGATGGCGTCTAGTTCATCAACTTTTTTCTTGTCAAGTTAGTGCTTTTGTATTTGTTCTAAGAAATCTTTGCTAACCCAAGGCTTCAAAGGAATTGCTCTTATTTTCTAGAAGCATTATAGTTCTAGCTTTTGTGTTTTGAGTATATGACTCATATCAAATTTTGGTGTCTGAGTAACATGATGTAGGGATTGGAATGGTTCATTTTTATGTACATTAGTCAATTTTTAACTTCTCTGAATCTCATTGGCCATCTGACAAGTGATTAAAGCCTGCCTCAGAGGTGTTGAGATAAACAAGTCAATAGTATTTAGCACATAGTAGGTGTTGAACAATGTAGCTCAGTCAAGACCATCCTAAATTTTTGTAGGTCCCTCTACAGATAGTCCGCCTGCCCATTTTTTAATACTTCATTCCTGCCTGAGACCCTCAATTAATATTAATACAGATGCTCTTAACAACCATTTGAGTACCACCATGAATCTGGCACTTCTTATACATTATGCCAAGTCTTGGAGGAAATCTTCATTCTGAAGCCAGACGAGGTTGAGAGATCAAGAGTAACTTGCTCAGGGAAATGGGGACCCTGGTATTTCAGCTGAGGCCCAAGATCCAAGCCCACATCCCATCTACTACATGATTTTGACTTCTTAGTTGGACCTGTCATTAATGTTTAACAAGGACTCTTTTGGAGTCCTTTGAGTGTGTGGTGAGTAGCACTTAGAAATAGACCCCAGTTTTAGTTGATGGAGATGTGGTGTCCTGGTGCATCTACCTCCATGGTGATGGTCTATCTGTGGTCTCTGGATGAGCCTCCCTTGATACCATGGACTGGTCCTGCTGCATCTCCCTCCTATTCCCCACTATCTATCTGTGGTTCAAACCCAGGGAATTACAGTCCTCCAGGGAGCATTTGAAGCGTGTGTGTGTGTGTGTGTGTGTGTGTGTGTGTGTGTTGGCTGGGGTGGGGATGATACTTTGGCCCTATTGACACTTGGTGGTGGCCAGGGTTCAGGGATGCTAAATACTATGCCATGAATGAACCAAAGAATGAATGATCCCACCCACAATGCCGGTAGTCCTCCCTCCAACATGTCGGCTATATCTCAACTGTTGTTAGGCCCAATCCAAGCCATCGCCTCTGTGAGGCTTTCTCTACCCACCAGGCCCCAGTCATCTCCCTGTTGACTGACTCCATGTCTTTACCTCCTCCATCACTTCTCCAGAGATGATCCTCCTGGGCTCCCTGCTTCTCTTCTCTTATTGGTGTATGAGTCTGTCTGTCAAAGCACACTGGAGGCGTTTTTTGGCTTCAGGAAGTGAGTCTGCTCTTTAATGGTATCCAGGAGCACAGCACTTTCTGTGCTAAGCCCCTCAGTCAAAAATGATTCAAAAAGGGTTCAGTCAATAGAACTGTAAGAATTTCTTGAGGGATTGTGGCAAGAGAGACACTAACGTGGCCTTTGTGAAGAATGAGTATAAATATGTATGCCACAGAGTTCTGTGAGAGACCTGGGGGCTGGGTGAGTGGGATAAGGGACCTCAACCCTAGCTGACTTTTGCCTGGGGCTCAGGGCAGCATCCGAGTGGGAGAGAGCTGAGCCCTCCCATCCACACTCAATCCTGTGCGAATAGTCATTGTGATTCATGCACCAGGCCATTAATCCAGCAAGAAGCTGCTAAATGGACAGACGAACAAAAACAGGAGGCCCTTCTGAGAGCCTTAAATTATGTCTCATAGCAGCTTTATGTACTTGAAAGTGGAGGGTATCCCGTGAACACCGTGGAAGGTACCTGGAGCCTTGGTTTCTAATAGAAACCTGGGAAATTCAATTGAACTGCTAATAAATTGAGGACTTATGTTGTTCAAGTGGCTGGGCTGGCACAGAGATGAATGAAAAGACCACACTTAATCTTTCAGGAGTTCACAAACAAGTGAGAATAATTCTCCAGTACTGCTATTCCTTCCTCTGCTCCCACACCCAGTGCTAAGAACGAGCCCCTGAATCCTCTCTCTGGAATTTCTCTAGCTTGTTACTGAGGCCTCTTTTCCAAAGATCTGCGTGGATGGCAGTGACAGCTTCTTACCTGAGTTCACATGCTACTCCTGTGGCCCTGATTGAACCCAGGGCCTTGTGCGTGCTACCTAAGTGCTCTACCACTGAGCTACACCCCCAGGGCTTCCTGCCCATTCTGATCCAGCGTCACACCTGAACAAATTCACCTTGCCCCAAAGCAACATGGTCCTATCACTCAATAGTTGATGTGAAGTCTTTTAATAGCTTCCTGGTGTTTTTTTTTTTTTTTTAATATTTTTAGTTGTAGATGGGCACAATACCTTTATTTTATTCATTTTTTAAGTGATGCTGAGGATCAAACCCAGTGCCTCACACGTACTAGACAAGCATCTACCACTGAGCTACCTCAGCCTCAGCTACCTGGTTTTTTTAAGGATAGATTCAGACCCGTCCTTACCAAGGTCCTTCACCATCATGGCCTCATTTGCTTCTCCAGCCTTTACATAGTATAATCTTCTAATCTGGATTCCTAACCCCTTGGTTGGTTCCCAGATCTCTATGTTCCCCCTGTACAATGCATCCAAGCCCCTAATCTGTTAACCATGCTTTCAAGATCCACTCCCTGTCTCCCCCTCCTCACCCTGAATGAGGGGCACCTCTTATTTGGGCTACCACCACCCCTGCACTTTTTCACCCATCACACCCACCCTACCTGATTCCTGTGTCTCTCTTTATCGACTTTGATAGTCTCAACCAAACTGCAAGAACTATATCTGATTTGTCTTTGCTCAGTATCTACTAGAGTACCTGGCACCCGCTAGATGCAGGGTTTGCTGCCTGCATTTGAATGAATGCCCATGCGAGGTCGTAACAAGTAAGACAAGAAGGCTTATTCAGGGACAACTGTAACGTGCATTTATCTCTATGTAATCTCTGCTTTGCTTCTAATGCTGCTCTTGGAAAAATTTTCATGGACAATTGAATACCTCATTGTTCCTGAATGATATATGGGAGTGGTACGATCTTAGGAAAGAGACAAGGTTTATCATCTCTGGAGAAATCAAAATACACGTCTCCAGTGTACTTCTCTCAAATGATATGAGCTTTCATTGATAGATCTATGCATGGAAGAGCTATGTTTTAGTAGATTGAACATTTTGTTAAATACTTGAGTTTGAAACTTCATGATTTGCTTTTAATTCAGTTTTACTTATTTGGACTTGTGGATTGTCTATCAGTTTCCTAGGGCTACTGTAACAAATGACCCTGGGTAGCCCTAAAAAAACAAACTTTGTTCTCCAGTTCGGGAAGCAGAAGCCCACAATCCAAGTGTTAGCAAGCTGTACTCCCCTCGGAAGCCCTAGGGGAGAACCTTCCTTGCCTCTTCTGGCACCTGGGGCTCCAGGCATCTCTTGGCCCGTGACTCCAGTCTCTGGCTCTGTTATAACAGGACCTTCTCTGCTGCTCTTTCAAAAACATATGGATTGGGTTGGGGATGTAGCTCAGTTGGTAGAGTGCTTGCCTTGCATGCACAAGACCATGGGTTCAATCCTCAGCACCACCACAACAACAAAAAAATGAAACAACAAGAAAACATGGATTTAGATAATTACCTGGCTAATCCCAAATGACCTCATCTTGGGATGCTTAGCTTAATTATGCCTGCAAAGACTGTTTTTCCAAGTAAGGTCACATTCACAGGCTCCGGGGATTAGCATGTGGACAGTTTGGAAGGGGGAGGACACAATTCACCCCTCTATTTGCAGTCAATAGTCATTTTAAATACATTTGTAAAAAGCCACTGGGGTGGCATTCCAGGTTACATGATTATTTTACCTTAATTATAAATTACTATTTTAAAATGCTTGAGAACAGTCTTACTTGCTCAGTTTGGAAGGGGCTGCAGCTCGGAGAGCATTAATATTAATATTAAATGGGGATGCCACCTACTGGTTGCTCAGACTCACAGCTGGCAGAGCGAGAACACCGTGAATGCGGAAACCTGCAGTCGCACAGATGATGCAACAGAGTGTGTGGCACTTGTTGACACACCTGAAAATGGCTATTCAGATAGAGCTCCTTTTCTACTCTGTGCCTCAGTTTCTTTATCTGTGAAGGTGAGGATTCACTTACTCATTCCTTGTTTATTGAAACCGCTATTATTAGGACAAAATCACTAGGTAGTGGTGGCTGGGGATGTTGTGATGAATGAGCATGGACGCGGTCCTTACAGACAATAATTCCACACGCAGGATTGTCGTATGGTCTAAATGGAATAATTCAAATAAAGAGTGTGTGGCACAGTAGTTATTGGTATTGTTATTCTTACCTTTAAATTCTGGGGTTTTTTTGTACCGGGTATTGAACCCAGGGGTGCTTAACTACTGAGTCACATTCCCAGCCCTTTTTTTATATTTTACTTAGAGACAAGGTCTCTCTGAGTTGCTTAGCGCCTCACTTTTGCTGAGGTTGGCTTAGTACTTGTGATCTTCCTGCCTCAGCCTCCCAAGCCCTTGAGATTACAGGTGTGCACCCCTGAACCCAGCTAAGTTCTCTTTGATCCAAATGCTTACTTAGAGCTGCTTGCCTTGGCCCTTGAAGATCACCAGACTTTTGGGGAATACCTGTTAGTTCTTAGTCTCTGCTGTTTCTCTGCCTAGGGAAGTTCCATACCACCTCTTCTGATTTGGCTAGCTCTTTGGATCTGAACAAATTATGAGGTACTTGGAATTTCAAACCAAGAAGAAGAAAGGGGTCTGGAGACACCCTCTTTCCCCTTCATTCCAGGTTTCTCTTGGTTCATACATTCTAGAAGAGACTCTTCATTCTTTTGACATTATTGAATATCTTTCACATGTTGGATAATGCACAAAACAATGAACTATGGTCCTAAAAAAGCCAACAAAATTCCAAATTTAAATTCTAAAAATGGGCCAAGCAGACATTGGTGTTTCCAAGAGTGTAAGAAGAAAGATATCCTCCTCCAATGAATGTTTGGGATCATATATGTCAAACACCCAAGCCTCATGATTTTTTTTTTTAATAGATGGACACAATGTCTTTATTTTATTGCTTTGTATGTGGTGCTGAGGATCGAACCCAGGGCCTCATGCATGCGAGGCGAGCGCTCTGTCACTGAGCTACAATCCCAGTCCCAGGCCTCATGATTTTTATAAATTCAAATGCAATAGCTTCTCAGCCTCTGGTTAAGATCAAGTGTAATGTATCTTTAAATTTAATGTCTAATATGTCCTTTATCCAAGGACAATATTTTTGAGAAGACAGAAATGCTGACCCTGCCTTGAACATTAGACAATGTTTTCATGCATCTAAATATAAAATTGCATAGGCATGATTTTGATGTGTCAATTAAAAAATAAGATAAAAAACTCAAACGCCGCACTGTGTCACATGGACATGTGATTTTCCTTGATGTCTTCATCCTCTACTAACCAGCTTTTTGCCTTTGTCTGTGTTCATTTGTTCAACTGGACTTCTCCTAACATCCTGAGAAGGAAATGATCCTAAGCTCTAAAGAACTTGGAATGTAGTTTTCAAATGTACATTTTTCAACATTCACAGAATTTCAAGAAGTGTGCCATTTGCCTAAGGGCAGATGATTTAAACACTCTCTCTTGTGATAAGTTGGTGTTGGGAAGCTAATACATGAGTCTAAGGCATTATTATTCTACGTTGATGCTTCAGAGGAGGAAGTTAGTCAGGGGAATTTTTCCTCCCTCACATTTTATCCCTGCTGAAATAAGTCAAAATACCCTAGCTCTTTGTATTCAAAGGTGACATGGGTACCAGCACGACCGTCAGCGGCTGTCAATCCTCAGCTTTTGGAGGCAATGTCATGGTGCTTTAACTTGCTTTTCAGTTTGCTCAGCATGTCTTTGAAGCATCTCTTCCACAGCTCACTGTTCGGACAAATTGCACTGTTTCAGCAGGAAGTCAGCTAAATAACCTAAAAGCGAGTGGGCCGGGCTTCTCCTTGCTCAGGACTTCAGCGTGTGCTTTTGAAGAGGCAGTCTTCAGAGAGGCAGCATCTGCACCCCCTACACTCCATACACTTGTGCACCTTACATCACAGATTTCCAGATCTCATCCCTAGACCAATGGATTCAGAAATTCTGGGAACAGATTAGATACTCCGCCTGTATGCATGTGTGTGGCTGGGGATTGAGCCCAGGGCCTCGCACAGGCGGGGCAAATGCTCTACGGTGAAGCCACTTCCTGAGTCTGTAATCTGCATTTCAAACAATGCACCTCAGGATTCCAGTGTACTGGTAAGATCTCCGAATTGAGGGCTTCTGCAGTCATCATTTACGCCTTTGTTGAGCTTTGTGTCTTCATTTCCACAAGGGGTCATCAACCATCTGCAAAAGCTCACTCCCAGAAACATACCTGACTGTCTCCACAAAGGGAAGGCACATTCCTATGATTCAAACCTGCCCAGAAAAACCTCCATCCTTAAATATCTTACGCATCTTATTTGAAAAATGTCCCACTTAGCAATTGAGTGATACCATCCTAAATGACGATCCTGAACAAAGAAGACAAATCAAATTCAAAATGTTAACATACATTGAAAGAAGAGGAGAATTCTGTATAACCTTCAACAGAAAGGGAAAAAGCCTCAGCTCAGCTGATGGGCAAGAACGTTTTCTGCTTTATATTAAGAAAATAAAAACAATGGCACTACCTGGAGCCTCCTTCCTAGACAGGTGGATTCCCAGGGCTGCTCAGGGTAGCCTCCTTCTCTGGCTGTTGAGATGCCATCCCAATGGTCCAGAGCTCCATTTACATCTGTATTGTTCTTACAACTGCAGACAGCATTTCTGCTCAAGTCTTTTTTTAACTTGTAATTTTGAAATAATTATAGATGTGCAGGAAATTGCAAAAAAACACAAAAAATAAAAAAACAAAAATCCCAACAAAAATTATGTAGAGGGAAGTCCCATATACCCTGCAATCCTGTTTCTTCAATAGTAACATCTGGCACAACTACAGTGCAAAAAATCAAACTACAAAATCAAAACAAGGAATTGACATTTGTCATTGGAACAATCCACAGGGCTTATTCAGATTTCACCTGTTTTACAGGCACTGCATTGCGTGTGTGTGTGTGTGTAGTTCCTTGCAATTTTATTACATGTGTGCATTAGTATAACCACATAACTAAGCTACAGCTCTGGTCTGTTACTACAGGGACCCTTCGTAACTGTACCCAGCCCCTGCCATCACCATTGCTGGCTCTAGCAGTGACTAATCTATTCTGTCTCTTCAATTTCACAAAATCATTTTTAATAGTGTTTTAATAGCCTTGAGGCAACTTCCAATCATGCTGAGCTTCCTGCCTGGACTGTCCAAGTTGTCTCTCAAGATACCAATTACTGTTTTTGTTAGCACTCGAGTTACAAAGTTGCATAAATTTTTAGTGGTTTGACTATAATCCTAAAATTCCTAAATGCATTCTTTTTAATGTATAATTTTGCTGAGTGTGTGGTTTTCAGCAATATCTGTTCTGTATCATAGGAGAAATATTTGTATAATGGCTGAAACATAATAGAAGTTTATGCTTTTACTCACAGAAAAGTCCATCAAAGATTTTCTGTCTGGCAAGCACTTTGCAGGGAGTAATGTGGGGGATGGCACTGTTTTTGTTCATGAACTTTTGAACATGTTCTTTGTTACTGACTCAGTCAATTTTCTGTTAGTATAACAGAATACCCAAGACTGGGATACTTTATAAATGAGAAAGGTTTTTTTTGGATCATGGTTCTGGAGGCTGGGAGGTTCAAGGTCTTGGGGCCATATATCTTATTGCTGGTGAGGATTCATTGCACAATCTGGAGGAGGCAGACAAATTAGTTTCATAAGAGACCCACTCTCAAGATAATCCATTAATCTCTGAATGAATTAATCTATTCATGACCTAATCCATTCATGACCTCAGAATATACGTAATCATTCCTTAAAGGTCCACTTGGTCCCACCTCTTAATAACTCATAGTGAATATTCAATTTCAAAGAGTTTTTCTGGAGATTTTCAAGCCATAGCAATTATTATTAATTACCAATCTCAACTCTAATCTCATTTTTAAAGAAATCATAAATTATAATATGTATTTTTTCACTTTAACCAAAGACCATACCATTCATCAGACATCACTGAAGAATATTTCTAAAGAATTTGGCTCTTAAGATATTTCTAAACCACCATGATGGCCGTGTTTTGTGATCCCCCCACCCCCATTACCACCACCCACAATCTTCTTCCATCCTGTCTTCTCATGTAGTAGCAACTCTCCTGGCTCCTGCCAGCCCCTCACCTCCCACATCCCTCCTCACAGCCAGATCTTTCTTCTTCCCTCTCTTTGGGAAGGCAGCTGCCCCACCAGTGGAAGGGGAGAGACTGCCCTGGGTCAGCCCTGATCACAGGTACATCTTGCCAGTTCTAGACCCTGCAGAGGGAGTTCATTTGGCAACATCTGTATGTAGACTTTATCAGTGATAAAGATAATATCTTGAGCTCTATGTATCTTATTCCTTGTCTTATTTCTTACTTGGTTCAAAACCTGCATGGGCAAACCACTTGTATTTATTGAGGCCTCATTCAAAGTTCCTAAGAAAATACACAGACACAGACACACACAGACACACACACAACTTTTTTTTTTTTTTTTTTAATAATACACCTTCAAAGGATGAAGAAGGCTTTATTTTGTTTACTAAAGCTCTGGTAGGGAATAGGTAGAAAGGAAGGGATACTGAAGCAACTAAAGAAGTAAGGAAATCTGATCAAAATATGAGGATGAGATTAGGTGAGTGGACCATGAAGATTCTGTTTGCATCTGAGGTGGGATACTGCTGCTCAAAGCTTCAACAGAATCAAAGAAACGCCTGATGTTGGAATTCTTATCAGGAGCCTTAGATCTGAATGGAGTGGGCCCGACTTCCACATTTCTGATAAGCTCCAGGTGATGTTGACGACCCTGGTCCACAGACATCTTGAGTGGCAAGCCTGTATGAAATCAGGAATTACTACTGTTTGCTCTCAAGAATCACTCATCAACTTATTTATTTTGAAGTGAATTTATGCTAATAATTGGTCTGACTGATCTAATATTTCGGATGTGTATACCCTTCCCTAAGGACATAGCCACCTGGATAGGTTGCTCATGTGACTCATGTGCCCCCACCTCCAATGACCCCATTATCAACAGGCCTTTGAGTCTTTCACAAGCCACTCTATTAATGCAGTGGTTTAAAACAACCACCATTTATTTGGTCATAGTCCTGGACTGGGTTCCGCTGAGTAGTATTACCAGTCTCGACTGGGCTTTCCCATACACCTGGCCAACTGTGAGGGGCTGGATCACTGTTCCTCAGGTGGTGCTGGCATTGACTGGAACAGGCAGAGGACTGAGTCACACATTTTCCATCCTCCAACTGCTCAGAGTAAGTTTGTTCCTATGGTGGCAAAAATACATTAGGGTGAGCCCCAAAGTGCAAACCCCTTCCTACACATTTGGTTGTGCCAATTGCTGGTACAGTACTGAAGGAGGTGAGCTGCACACATCTAAATCACAGTTGCTACCTTCTATCCCACTGGTCAAAGCAACTGGCAGCATAGACTCCATGGTGGAACGAATTACCCAAGGGTGTGGACACTGGGAGAGGAAGCATTTGAGATAGCTTTTGAAATTGAACTATGCAAGTTGAAGTTGACCTTTAAGGCCAATCCCAGAAAGGCCTCCTAACCTTGTTTTTTTTTTTTAAATTTTTTTGATTGACCTTTATTTATCCATTTATTTATATGTGGTGCTGAGGATCTAACTCAGTGCCTCCCACATGAGAGGCAAGCGCTCTACCACTCAGCCACAATCCCAGCCCCTAGCCTTGTTTTGATCCCATAGGATGGCTCTTTCACTTCTTTCTTACTGGAACCTTCTTTCTACTTCTCTTTGGCTATAGCCCCAGTTCACTTTCAATGACTAGCTCCTTCTTAAGCTTGATATCTAAATTGGATGAGGTTGTTAGTTACAGGACACATTTCATTCCAACAATTATAGTTACTTGTGTGCAGCTTGCATCCTCTGCTCTATCAGATATTTCTAAAGGGCTTTGTTAATTTTTGCATTCCTGTAACATGCAGCAAACATCAATTGCTTTTACTTATTTATACCAGTTACTTTATATATTTTAAATCCTATAGAAATCGGCAGTCTTAGTGATTCCTTCTTACAGAATAGAAACTCAAGCATAGGAGAACTAAAGTTACTTGCATAAGATCACAGAGCTAGGAAGCCTCAGAGCCAGGATTTTAACTCCTATCTCTTAAACTCAGGATCCTGCCCTTTCAACTTGTCTTCTAATTGAATGGTGTCGTAAGTGGCACAATTAATAATTACTCAGAGGCAGATTGTCTTTAAATGCAAGTATATGTTAAATCACAACAATCATCAATTATAATTAATTAATGTAAAAAGTGTTGGGTGTGCTGGAGCACCCCAACTAGCATTCAATGTGCATTAATTAAACACTATGGGTAAGTCACACTATCCTAGGGCAACTGAACACTACCAGCAATTCACACAATCCTAGGGGAACCATGAGCCTCAAAATGCTTCCAATGCCAGGTGACTTCTCTTAGCCAAAAAAGCAGACATTGTCCTTGTCTGGTGGTTCTCTTCAGCTGACGGCTGGACCTCAGGGCATGATGGAGTTGATCCAGGGACGGACAGCAAGGCAGCCGGTTTCACTGATGTCCTTGGAGCAAAGCCCCCGATGTGGCAGGACAAACTGTTTAAATGCAGTTCCAAGTTGGTGGTGTGAGCTGGTGATTGGTGACACCCAGTAACAGTCAGTGTCCATTGGTTATGTCCAGTAAGATAGTATAATTGCAACTGGGCCTTTCTTTGCGCATGTGCATGGAGCTGAGCTCCCTATCAATTGTAACCAGTCATTGCTAAGCAGGCCTATGGTTAGGTGTCCCTTAAAGCCCCTTATCGATTGCAAGCAGGCATGACTAAGCAAGTCAATGCTTAGTCCTTATGGTCAGCAACTTAGTGAATCTCCAGCATGTCCAGGCATGTTTATGGCATATGCTCCTTACAAATGGAAAGTAGTGCCCATGAACACTAGGCACATGCAGATAGTTAAGAAGCGACCAGGATGTGTGTGATGGCCCACTTGTTGGAACTCTACGTGTCAAGCTCTGGGGGTAGAAGATGTCGAGGTTAATGAGTTTCTCTTCTCACCCTCAGATTTTGGACATAGATCTATAGATTCACAAGTTGTTCTCAGTTCTCTTAGAGATCAACCGTCTTTGTTGAACTGAACCATTATAAGCAGTGTCACGAGGCACTAGGATGCTTACTTTTAGCGTCTGTGGAGATAGAGAAGGGACACCCACACCAGCATGAGTGTCAGATGGTCCCAACCATCTTTAATCAATAGGAAAACTGAGTGGAGACGAGAAGGTTGCAGGGTGAGATCATTTCCTGCTCCTTCCAAAGGAGATTTGAGCCCACTGCACAGGGAGCTGCTATTTTTAAGGAACACAATCCCCAGTGAGCCCTGTGAATCACTCTCGATGAAAGGCTCACTCTGCCAAGCCAACAGGAGACTCATGGTGAGTCATTAATGCTCCATCTCTCTTGGATGATGCCAGAGAAATTCTTCTCCCTCAACTTTCCATTTTGGATATTCCATCAAAACCAGTCCTGAGTTTCACGTTATTGGTTTGGGATTGTGGCTCAGCTGTGGCTCAGCTGCCTCTGATTCTTCCCTTCCCAGCACTGTAGCTGTAGCATGGACAGTCTGGTCCCAGGAGAGGACAATGCCTTAGGCTTAGTTATCTATGCAGAGGGTGGTTGGTCAGTCTTTCTCTTGATGTCAATAATGCAGGACAAATAATGATGCAGTGAATGATTCTTTTTCTAAAAAAATTTTTTTTTCACTTATGAAAAATGTCTACAGTTGAGACTGAGCAGAAGCCATGTAAACACCTAGTGCAAGGGTCAGGATTGAGTGCAGGAAACAAGCAACTTTAGATACTTGAACTTTGAACCCCAATGCAGGGGATGGGAAATTTTAAAAAGTTGTTGGAAGGTCTTGTGCTGTGGGCTCCATTGTGTTGGGTGGCTAGAAAGACTCCTAGGATATTACAGAAACAACTCCCTGGGGAGCTCCACCTGGGAGGCCACCACTAGGGCTGCAGGTTTCAAGAGCCCATTGCGGAGACTGTTGTCAGGAAGCCATGCTGCTAGCTCACGCTTCCTCTGCACACTCAGAAGGCTGTAAAATAGATGCCAAAAGGTGTAAAGCCTCATGTTTCTACTACCTTGTTAGCCAATGACAAGAAAAGTTTTAATGGACTGGGGAAGCTGGCTTCTGCTGAAGCTGCCTCCCAATCTAAGGTGAATACAGTTGTCTCAAGGGACACTGGATCTAGAACTTTCATGGACAACAAAATCCTTGGTGTCCGCTCTCTTATGTAAAATGGCATAGTTGCATAAAACCCACACACATCCTCCTTCCACTTTAAATCATCTCTGGGTGACTTATGATATCTAATCCAACATCGATTCTATGTAAATAGCTGCTATATTGTCCTCTTTAGGGAATAATGACAAGAAAATGTCTGTATATGTTTACACAGACACAATTTCTACTCTGAATCGTTTTGGTTCATCTTTGCAGATCTGGAAACTGAACGTACAATCTAATTGGCCAAACTTAAGTTGCTTCTGGAATGCTGGTTGGGAGTGAGTCTGGAGAATATCTTTGTTGGTTTCCAGGCCCTGGAGGGAAGGTGGAGGGAGGGGTCTGCTCTTGCCACCCACCAAATATCCAGCAGCATAGTCACTGTCCCAGAGACAGCCAGCTGCAACACCTGTGGTCTTGGTCACCCTCTTCCCTCCTTGTTATCATCCGCTCCCACAGAAGAGTGAGCTAGAGGCCTTGTGTGATTTGCACATGTCTTTGTGAGAAGGGGAGCTGGGCTCTGAACTCCATCTGCCTGATTGCAGAGACACACTCCCCAGCCGTCCTTGGCCACCTCACCCTGCTCTTCATCACTGCCTCGCCACCTGCCACCACGCTGAAGTCGCAGGCTCTGAAACCCTCCCTCACTCTGTTTCAAGTGTCAGCAAGCCCCAGGCTCCAGGCCTGTTCACAGGCTCCTGACAGACCTCCTATGGCTTTTCTCTTACTTCTGCTTTTATGGGGAACAGTTACCCTCTCTGCAGTTTTAGTGCTCAGAGGAAGCATTCTCTGCTGTCTTCCCTCTGGAGAGAGAATTGCTTTCCTCTCCCCAGGGAAGGTCTGAAACGGCCTCTGCTACATCCACTTCTAAATGTTTCCATCCCTTTCTAACAGAAATAGGGAAGATGAAGGCAAGACCCTGCTTTATGAATTTTTCTTCGTCTCAGCAAAATGTAATTACGCCACTCTGTTTTCTATCTCGAGTCACAGGAGGCTTCTCCAAGCAGCCCAGCTGCTGATTCTTCTACTCCCCACTCTTCTTTCCAACTGTTCCTTGGAGCTTGGCCTTGGTGTGGAGGTTGTTTTGCTTCAAATTGTTTAAGAGGCCTCATTAATGAGGTTGGCAACAGCCGGATCCTGCCAGGCCTCTTAAGAGAATGGCTACATCCACACATTTCAAACACTCCTGAATAGAACGGTAAAGCAGCGTGGCCATCGCTTGTCTATTCGCATCTGCCATCGGAAAACAGCTCCTCAGTCTAAAATGCCCTCACAACACGAGCTGTCACCTCTTTGTGCCTGGTCCCTGCTTGCTCTCCTCTCTCTATACCGAGGTTCATACAGCAACCACCGAACGATAGGCCACCTTTGGGACCCATTCTTGCTTATTTATTCCAAAATATTTGTGAATCCTTACCAGGCACTGTGCTAAGTGCTCAGAAAAGCAGGTGAATAAATAGGATTTTTTTTTTATTCTTTCAGAAGCTTCTGATGCAGACATTACACAAGCAACCAATTTCTCAAAACCAGATCCCTACTTAAGTAGTCAGGGGAGGCTTCCCAGAGGAGGCAACATTTATGTTTAATGGAAAGTAGGAGGCAGCCGTGTAGAATGAAGAAAGGAAAAACAGAGGGGCCGCAGGCACAGCCTGTGGGAAGGTGCCCTGTGAGAAGAGGAAGGCCTGTTGCGTTTCAGGATCTACAAAGAGGTCCACTAGCCAAAAGGAGGACTGTGTTCAGGGTCCGTGGGACTAGACCTTGCAGGACCTGGTAGGGCAAGATAAGGACTTGGGATTATGTGCTCGGTGTGATGGGAAACGGTTCAAGGGGAGGGATGTGATACCACTTTGAGTAATCATCATGACTGAGTGGGGACTGGACTGGGACAAAGGGGAGAGGAGAAAATTGGAGGAGAGTGGCCACTGAAGCTGCCCGCCTGGACTAGGAGATGGAAGAGGTGGAGAGAGGCATGGGGTGGGGTGTGAGTAGAAGAGTCCCTAGTGCTGCCTATTCTTTCCCAATGGTGCTGGGGCTTAGCGTCACGAGATCCTAGCATCAATATGGCAGAGAGCGTTTTTCCACCCATGGGAGGCTAACGGGCTTTATGGCTCTTGACAACCTGTCTTCTCTCCCCTTCTGGTTAGGTTCTTGCTATTCTATCCACATTGCAGTGGATAAAACTGTGAGGCTGCACAGTTACCTGCCTAATGCCTGGACCACAAGATGCCTCTGGGCTCCGACAGTACTGTGGTGGCTAAGGACACAGTCTCTAGAGCCAGACAGCCTGGCTCAAACCCTAGCTCTCTTGTCTAATGGTACAAGTCCATCTGGCTTCTATGAGGCTTGGCTTCTTCAGCTGTAAAATGGAGTGAAGATGTGGCACCTGTTTCACTGAGTTGCTGGGAGGGTAAGATGAGCTACTGCAGGTAAAGTCCTTAGAATGTGTCTGGCACCAGTGTTAGGCCCTAGGGGTATGAATCAGTGGGGATCAGGTACCTCTGATCTGCCTGATTTTCATTCTACACCCATTCTTACAGCAGGATTCAGTGTCTCGAGGCA
Source organism: Geosciurus inauris (assembly GCA_004024805.1). NCBI lineage: Eukaryota > Metazoa > Chordata > Mammalia > Rodentia > Sciuridae > Geosciurus > Geosciurus inauris. The sequence continues at coordinate 105,205 of PVHX01002605.1, read as the reverse complement.
TCCTCTAAGTAGATCCAACCCCACAAGTGGATTAATAAGAAAAGAGACTTCACCAAGTGTTCCAGTGGGAGATGGAGGGTGAGGTTTCCTCTGGAGTGCTCAGTGTCCCCCATCAGAATCCCTATTGAAAATATGGCCCCTTTCCTCTTTGTATACCCACCGTTGTACCTACCCAGCCCTACATTTTCCTCTTGAAGTTTCCATGGCCTCTGGGACTGGGCTCTTTTGATACCTTCTCTTAGTCTTTTCACATAATCCACTGTTGGTTTTGCTCATCCTGTTTTCTTCTATAAACTGAATGTTTGTGTCCCTCTCCCCCCAGAAATAAGTTAAGATCTTACCCCTCAAGGTGTTGGTTTTGGGGGTAAGGCCTTTAGGAGGTCTTGAGAGCAGAGCTTTCACCAAGGCTTTGTGCCCTTGAGAAAAGAGCTCCAGAGAGATCCATCAGTCTTCCCAACACAGGAGGACACAGTGAGAGGAGGCCACGATCTATGAACCACAGAGCAGGCCCTCAGCAGGCACTGGATGTACCAGGATCTTGATTTTGGACTTCTCAGCATCCAGAATCGTGAATAATAAGTCACTCTTCTTTTAGACCATTTTGTGATATATTGTTACCACAGCTCATAATAGACTAAGTCATTTTCTATTTCCCTAATTGATGGTCTTGTATATTTAGTCTCTCAGCCCATTTTTTTTTTTTTAGTCATTCTCTTACTTGCAAGATTGCAAGAAGTTGACCAATTTGGAGGCAGCTAGGGATCCAGATCCTCACCTCTTGGGGACTGTTCAGTTGTTTCCATAGTCCATTTTATTGTGATATCTTTTGGATATTTATTTTGTTTTATCATCACAGTGATAATCTGATGAGAGAATGGCTGGTCAGAATTCCAAGATTGAGTACCCCTGAGTTCAATCCCCAGTACCAAAAAAAAAAAAAAAAGAATTCCAAGGACTGGGAGTGTAACTCAATGGAGGAGTGCTCACCTGGCAGGCACGGGGCCCAGGTTCAATCCGAATTTAAGTCTCTAGATGGAATGCAAATGACCCAGGTTCAATACGAATTTAAGACTCTAGATTTAAGACACAAATGATTAACATCATTACAGTTATGACAAAAACAAGATCAAGTCGTAGTTTCTTTAGGAGGCTTTAGAACCAGTTACCCAACTGCCCAACTCAGGTCCAGAGAAACAAATTTCACAGCTCATGAAAATCAACTTAAGACAGTCTTTAAGGCTCCATAATGCCTTTTCTACCTGGCCTTTCTCATTGATCCAAGTATAGCAAGACATTTTAGCGATAGCACAGATGCCTCTGTGACTGGCCAAGAAGAAATTTAGAGCAACATGACTGTCTATCACTGCTCATACAGACGAAATGCAACTGCTCTGTATTCCACCTAGTGCAGGGCGGCATCATTGTGACTCCTGCGTGAGCTAATGATGTCTCTTGCAGTCTTTTCTATTTGCATCACTCTCACCAGCATGAACAATGAATCAGTAATTCCCCCAGGGAGAGTGCCTGAATAATTATGACTGGCCTAGTTTTGGAGCTCGTGTACGATCAGGATTTCTAAAGTAAGTGAGGTGGTAGTCTGAGGCAAACAGGATTAGGTGTCCTGAGCCAAAGGAAGTTGTATTCCATAGGGACACCTGGAGATACAGGAAAAAAGAGTTCCTTATGACATAAGGTGAGAATCCAAGTTTTACATTAGCTGGGATACATACTTGGATTGCAATTTGTTTGCTTCAGGTGGCAAGTATTTGGATCATCATCCTATTAGGGTTGTTGAATTTACATTTAGAAATATCCAGGGTCTGATCAATACCCTAATAATTGGTTCTTTCTCAAGGAGAGAGGGACACTAGCAAAGTTACAGGTTGATTCGTTTAAGATCATTTGTCCATGTAATTGCAAGCGGAAACATCATTGGTTGTGATTCCCTAAGGTCTTGTTTAATGAGATTGGAATTGCTCAGAGATTTTTATCATGGGGCTATGGTGATGGATGGTACATTCAGGAGTCAGTAGGATTGAGGAAAGTGGCTATTGTTGGGGATAACCTAAGAATGGCATTAGAATAACTAAGTTCCAGACTAACAGTTATCTGAGAATAAAAGGGAAAGAGGCCATTATGGAAAGACAAAAGCTAGGGGGCCATATAAAATAAGATTAAACAACAACAGAATTATGCAGGGATCTTAGCCTAATGCCTTGGGAAGAAATTGTCCTATTTGAGGTCATCAGCTTGTTCTGAAGGTCTTGGGTTGGCTGACAACTTTGGAAGATTGGCTATTTCTGGAAGGTCTTTGAGAATCCTCAGTTTGAAGCATTTTGTTGGATTTGCTTTTAAGTTATACAGAATTCAAAATTGCTTCTTGTGAAAAGTGAGCCCAGAGATTGACTCCTTGGAATCTCAGATACCTCTTCCAATAGATAACATTTCCTTGTTGGAGTTCATGAAGAGGCTGTTTAGGAAGATGTAGGACTAAGAGCATAGTGATCTTGGTGATAGGACTGGATATTGTACACGAATCTCTTACACTGTTGTAACATACATATGTGCAGAAGGATAGAGTCTGTTATCAGAGGTGAAATCTCTAAATGCCTGGGCCTTCCAGTGAACAATTCACTGGGGGTGACCTATATATCCCCCAAGGGACTGAATCATGTGGCCATAAAGGTATTCCCTTTGATCAAGGAAACTCAAATGGTTCATAGGTTTTGCTAATCTAAATGTAAATATGCTATTGATTCTTTCAGCCTCTCCAGAAGATTTTGACTGCTAAGGATGGTATACTTTTGGATGAAAATTATAGATTCTTTATGATTTTACAATTGGGTAACGGGTGGTGACTTACAGTGTTCGCATAAAATGTGTACCTTGGTCACCTGATATAAAACTTGTTTTGCTTCAGGTTGGAAACATACAACCAAGTAGCTTTTAGAGACTGTAAGAGATGTAGCTTTCTGGCAAGGAAGCTTTTTGGCAAGGAAAATTGGTTTGAAAGTGGTAAACAAGGTTGTTGAGTCTTGTTCTGGGCCATGTCTCACTTTTATGGATTTTCCAGGAATATGTTGTTGACAGGTAACACAAGACAGCCAAAATAACCTTGCTGTCTTTTTAAAAAAGTTTCCCAACTGATGCTGATTTGAGATAGTAACCAATTGGTCTATACCATGATGAGTAGTTTCATGCAGAAATGTAATTTCCATTTGAAGTCATCCGATGGCACCAAGCAACTGCCTTGGGAGTTCCAGAGAGTATTTAAGTAAAGGGAACAACCAGATTTTCCCTATTCTTTTCAGAGTCAGGGGCTAGACATGGTCAAAGCAGAAGCACCCAGAGCAAGAAATGGGTTCAGATTATGGGCGGGACAGAACGCAGAGAGAAACAGGAGAGGGGCAGGGGCAGAAGGGAAGGGGAACCCCTCCTGGGCACACCCCAGTGACCCACCTCATCCAGTCTTGCTCCACCTGCCTACAGTTACCACCCAGTTGGTCTGTTCAAACCAGGACACAACTTGCTTATGAACTGAGTGTCCTCTGGAACTCTATGAAATAATACCTTCATGTGTACTTGTGATTAATAGTTTTTGCTGATTTCTGTGGGGTCAATGCTCTTACCATGGCTAATTTCAAGGCATCAGGCTTTGAAAGAGAATTGAGTTGGGAAAAATGTGTGCAAAAGTACACCATTATTTATTTATTTTTCTGAAAGTCACTCTTCATTTCTTCCCTCTGTTCTTAGAACCCTATTTCAATATAATTTGCTGAAATTTTTCTTTTTTTAATTTATTTATTCTACTTAGATATACATGATAGCAGAATGCATTATGATTCATTCTACACAGATGGAACACAACTTTTCATTTCTCTGGTTGTACGTGATGTAGAATTACATCATATATGCAGTCATACATGAAACTAGGGCTATAATGTCCATCTCATTCCACCATCTTTCCTGCCACTCATGCCCCTCCCCATCCTTCCCCTTGGACCAAAGTTCCTCCATTCTTCCCGTGTCCCCTCTCCCATTGTGGATCAGCATCCACTTATCAGAGAGAACATTCAGCATTTGGCTTTTTGGGGTTGGCTTACTTCATTTAGCATGATATTCTCCAACTCCATCCATTTACTGCAAATGCCATAATTTTATTCTTTCATTGCTGAGTAATATTCCATTGTATATATATACCACAGTTTCTTTATCCATTCATCTATTGAAGGGCATCTAGGTTAGTTCCACAGTTTAGCTATTGTGAATTGAGCTGATATAAACACTGAGGTGGCTGCGTCACTGTAGTATGCTGTTTTTAAGTCTTTTGGGTATAGACCGAGGAGTGGGATAGCTGGGTCAAATGGTGGTTCCATTCCAAGTTTTCTGAGGAATCTCCATACTGCTTTCCAGAGTGGTTAAAGTACACCATTATTATTGTATTTCCGCCACACATACAATGGATGAAAATAATCTGAGAAGCATAGATAATAATATAATGTAGTAACATAAGTAGGAAGTGGTGAATTTGGAATATTTTTGCTTTTAATGTCATTACGTGTAAGCTTATATAGTTTAACTTAGTATCTATTTAAAGATAGGCTCACAAAATTACTGAAGATTTAACAAGCAGCTTTCACAATCAAGTGTGAAACAGTGTAAACGGGCTCTTCTGGTACACTACTGAATGAGGACAATGCCAGGAATTACTATAGGCTTACCTGAGATGAAGATTACAAGGAAATTGAAGGCAGGGGTCCTGTCTTTTCATTTCTGTTTCTAGCACTTATAGGTTATTCAAGGGCCAAAGTAATTCATTATTTTATTTTTATTTATTTATTTTTCCTCTGCTATATTCTGGGCATTGTCTTAGGTGTTTGGGGGAGAGGGAATACTGCAGCAAAAATGAAGGCTGCCTTGTGAGACTTTACATTTATTGAGGGGCTGTGTAAACAACTGTCAGTGTGTCTGGTGGTGGGTAACAAATGATATGGCTAAAAGTTATGTAGTGCCAGAGAACAGGAGGGGAGTACTGCCATTTCATACGAGGTTGTCAGGCAGTGGTAAATGTCTTGGAATCTGGCAGTCTGCATAAGGTTGATGCACAGATTCTAAGCAGATCTCAATCAATCCACAGGACTGGAACAAAAAGGAACACATTTTTTTTCTTAAGATGCCCATGCAATTGTACTTTTGTATCCTCAGCAAGTGTAAAGTCCTTTCTGAAGTTCTAGGCTTGGTCTCCGGAACGCTAGGCTTTAACTAGACCAATCAGACGCAGCCTGAATTTTAATACCTACTCCTCCCATTCCCGCCTGAAGCAGGCTGAAAGCTAGGACTCCCTTGCGCATGCTCAAATAGTCCAACCTCCTGGCTACAGGTTTGCGCATGCGCAAGAGTGGGCGTTGCTGGTTGCTGGCGGTTTTTGTCCCAAGGTCCTGCCGTACCGTCCAGGCGGCGAGTTGCATTCTGGTTCCGTCGTGTGGCGGGTGTGTGGGGACTGTACTTTAGTCTACCCGCCTCGGGCGACAAGGGCGTCATGAACCGCGAGAGCTTCGCGGCGGGCGAGCGGCTGGTGTCGCCGGCTTACGTGCGGCAGGGCTGTGAGGCCCGCCACTCGCACGAGCACCTCATACGGCTGCTTCTGGAGAAGGTACCGAGGTGTCGGTCCCCTCCCCAGCCGCGCGCCCGCGAAGCTCCGGCTTCGCCCCGCGCCCGGGTCCGTGCCGCGTCCTACTTGCAGGACTGTCGCAGCTGGCTTGCACCGCGCTGCTCGCTCGCTCGGTTCCTTCCCAGCCTCGTCGCAGCCCGCGGAACCCGGAGCATGCTCTCGGGGGGGGGCGTGCGGGCTCGGGGTTTGGAGACCTAATGTCTGTTTTCGGAACCAAGTGGGGGACAGTCCCAGCTCGTTTACTTTTTGTTTTTGGAAAGGGCAGAGTCCGCCTCTTAAAGGCTCCCGAGCACTCTGGGAACACTTTTGTAAACCAGGGTAGGCGATTCGAGCCGCCGGGATGTTTCCTGAATTTTAATTTCACTCGTTTGACAACCCCTAAGTATAGCACCTTGGTTTGAATAATCTTCATTGACAATACGGTGTATTGGTTCTCACTGACTCTGATTTACTGAAACTTAAAAATCCCAGTAAATCTCAGGATATGCATTTATCATCACTTCTCGCAATCTGTAGAGTCGTAATCAAGTGTAATAGGCATGTTTTGCCAATTTGAGGTTTCTTCATAGTGCTGAATTTTATCTCAATTTTAGGAGCAAGGAGCGTGGCAAAATACACATTTAAAAAGTTTTAAAATACATTGATGTAGGGTTTACATCGTCTTGAGAACGATGGTTCACTTGAATGTAATTACAAGCGGGTTTTTTTTTTTTTTTTTTTTTTTTAAAGGGCAAGTGTCCAGAAGATGGTTGGGATGAAAGTACTCTTGAACTCTTTTTACATGAACTTGCAGTCATGGATAGCAACAATTTCTTGGGCAATTGTGGTGTAGGAGAAAGGGAAGGGAGAGTGGCATCTGCGTTAGTTGCTCGTCGTCATTACAGGTATGTTTTTTTAAGTAGATGTGAAATCAGTTTTCTTTTTGGAGGATAGTAAACATAACAGTGGCAGTATTCTGCTTATAAAATTGTCCATTGGCAAACCACTTTACTATTCAAACAGGAGTGGAAACCAGACTCTATATGGGGATGGAAGCAGTTTATCTGAGTAGGTATTTTTCAAAGACAAGAGTAAAAGTACTAATACGAAGTGTTTACCCTGTCAGACTCTGGGTTGTTAAAGAGTACAACCTGTATGTTCTTAAAAGAATGTTTAATCTTTTGGTTGTAAGGGTTTTAAAATACTTTAAGGTTGTTTGTAAATTTCTATATTTTCTAACATTGCAAGTTTTGTTGGAGAATAATTTATAGTTAGAACTTTAAAACATTGCCCATTTGTATCTTAGCGGAGTCCCATTTTATGAGTATTTTTGTTGCAATGGAAATAGGAAAAAGTATTAGAGTGTCAATTCATTTTTCTTCATTATTTCAGAAAGCTTTTCATCAGTTCTGATAACCATGTAGTTATTAACTGATAGTGGTTTTAAATAAGATAATTTATTTTCGTTTTTCAACCTTCCTGTAAGATATATATAAACTGTCTTAAAAATTCCTGTCTTCCATGATTTTAAATCATGATGAACTTTTGAGGCATACTAGGATTTTATTTTTTATCAAAACTCTTGAAGTCAGAACTAATGATAATGAATGTATAAACTGAATGAAGATTTCATGTTTAGCAATTTGTTTATAACATAGCTGATAAGTAATGAATGATTTGTTCATGAGGTTTTGTTGGTAAGGAATGCAACACTAGTGTTTTGTGATATCCCATTACACTGAATTTCTGATCTGTTTGACTATAAATTACAAATTATTTCAGATTACAATAGGATTTTTATTTTAAAAAGTATTTAGAAACATCTTTAAAAAATGTATATCATCATCTAAAGTGAGTGGATTGGCACTCTAATTTTCAAGAAGCATGTATGTCTTTTAAAATTAGGGCAATTTTTGAAACAAGCTCATTGCTATTAGAACTTACTCCACTTCTCTGGTTATAGTGTAGTTTTGTTTTGTTTTTTTTTGGTGGTGCTGATGATTGAACCCAGGCACGTGAGGCAAGCACTCTACCAATTGAGCTATATCCTCAGCCCTAGTGTAGTTTTCTATTGTTGCCTAACAAGTCATGCCAAAAGTTCATGGCTTAAGACAGTCTTATATTTATTATTTCTCATAGTTCTCTGTGTTAACTGGACTCAGCAGGGTGATCATTGTTTTGCGTCCTTGGTATGGTTGTGGTCAGATATTGGCAGCCAGTTTAGTTATCTGAAGGTTCAAGTGAGCATTTTATTCAAGATGACTTACATTGCATGGGAACAAGGATGGTCTCTCTCTGACTTGGGCTCCTCCCAGCATGGCAGCTTGATTTGGAGAGGGGTACCTAAGAGTGAGCTCTTTAAGACTCCTGGTGGAAACTATATAGGGCCTCTTATGAACTAGCGTAGAGGTTCCAGACAATCACTTCTGCTAAATTCTTACTGGGAAAGCAAATCACTAAAGCTAACCTGGATTCAGGCGTGGGGGAGGGGAGGATTAGACTTCATCTCGTGATGTGGGCATGGAGAGAAAAGGAATTGAGGGTAGCCATCTTTGGAGACTACCTACCACCACAAAATTGATGAAATTATTTCAATTTATATAGGATATTTTCACTCTATTAATAGTTTATGACATTTATATTCAACAGCTGAGTATTGCCTCTGCTGCTTTTGGTTATTGTGTTTGTACACTTGTGTATTGAATCACTGAAAAAACTGAATGTATTTGTCCAGTCTTTGGCCCATTTTTTGCTCAGGCTCATTCATGGAATTGGACGATCAGGTGATATTTCTGCTGTGCAACCAAAAGCTGCAGGTTCTAGCCTTTTGAACAAGATTACTAATTCTTTGGTTCTGGACATCATAAAGTTGGCTGGTATGTACTGTATTAATCATAAGACATTTGGTGATCAGGCAGTATACCTTTGCATAATTCATTTTTTTAGTGCCTCCTTCTAAAAAGAATATGACTGGCTTTTTTTTTTTTTTTTTTTTTTTTTAATATGAAG
>PVHX01002605.1:0-96446 GCA_004024805.1 Geosciurus inauris | reverse complement strand
CTTTTTTTTTTTGGTACTGGGGATTGAACTCAGGGGCACTCGACCCCTGAGCCACATCCCCAGGCCTATTTTGTGTTTTTTGTAGAGACAGGGTCTCTCTGAGTTGCTTAGCACCTCATCGTTGCTGAGGCTGGCTTTGAACTCGCGATTCTCCTGTCTCAGCCTCCCTAAGTGCTGGGATTACAGGCTTGCGCCACCGCCCCCGGCTATAACTGACTTTTAAAAGGACACACATATAAGAAGTTACAGAATAAGATAGAAAATGAGAGTCATAACCCCAGAGGATGAATTTGACAGTGACCTTTCTGGGAGTGAGTACAGAAAAAGAAATACTCAGGCTATAACTCTTATTATTTGAAAAAAGAAATATATCATTTCTCTAAGAAGGATGTTAGTTTTTCAATGGGATAACTAATTTTTGTTTTACTTATTTGTAGGTGTGCATACAGTGGCAAATTGCTTTGTAGTTCCTATGGCAACTGGTATGAGTCTAACTCTCTGTTTCTTAACATTACGACACAGAAGATCGATGGCAAAGTATATCATATGGCCACGAATAGACCAGAAGTCCTGTTTTAAATCCATGATCACTGCAGGTAAAAAAAGAGAAGTGGCTTATGTAGTGTTTTAAATATCCCAACAAGAAAGTACAATATTTTTATGTACAGATAGATAATTGAAAAATTAACTAAATCTGTTCTGTAGTTCTTTTTTTAAAATTGTGACAGAATATACATGGCATAAAATATAGGGTATATATTGCTTTATACAACTTTTAAGTTTATGGATACTTAAATATTTACCATTAAAGTTTACCTAATTATTACTTATGTGACCTTTAATTGATTGCTAGTTAAAATACTCTTTCCATTGAAAATTTAAAGAAAAATTTTATATTTTAATTATTCATGGTTCCTGTGAGCTGAGATGGGCCAGTGATTCTCAAGCTAGTGAAATCAATTACAGTTTTCTTTAAAGATGAAACATTGATGTTTGTGATTTGTTTCAGTACATGAATTATATTATTATTTACGTCCATCTCGGAAATAAAGTGAACTGTAAAATAAAACTGAAATAATTGCCGGAGAATGAGCAGACTTCTGTGGACTGAAATTGAAGTGGACTAGTGATCCTCTTTGTTATCAATATCTGTTATTACTTCTGTAGATATCTATTTTTGTTTTTCTTACTTTCCAAAATTATTCTTTTTTGTCATATCAAAGTGTTAAAAAGATTTGCAGTCCTAATTATCTAGTCTTTCACATTATTTTGACCTGGCTTTGACTAATGCAAGTATTGTGCCAGGTCTTTATTACTGGAGGAAGGCTCGGCAATCAAAATATTTGGAGTTCTTAAGTGGAACAGCACTGCTCTGTTGAGTTCCAGGATCTGCCTTTATTTTAGTTTACACTAACATTTAGGTTTCTTGTTGGCTTGGTTAGGTTTTGAGCCAGTGGTGATAGAAAGCGTGCTGGAAGGTGATGAACTGCGCACAGACCTGAAAGCCGTGGAGGCTAAAGTCCAGGAACTTGGGCCTGATAACATTCTGTGTATTCATTCTACTACATCCTGTTTTGCTCCAAGGGTGCCAGATAGGTAAATGATTAGTGTAAATTGACCTTTGAGTATTCACCAGTCTTTTAAATAAAGTGCTATATACTAATTCTCAAATATGCTTAAATAACATTTGGTGGTAAATAGTGGACTGTCCTAGGAGAATAGATTAACCTTATAGAGAAATAGCATAATAGCTTAGGAAAGTAAATATGTACTGTAGAAGAAGAAAAAACAATTAGCACAGGGGTAGAGATCTCTTTGTTGCCTGAATAGACAACATCTGAATAGGGCATCTGTTTTCCTGCCTTTTTTGTTTATTTTTGTTTTTTGTGGTACTGGGGATTCCACCCAGGGCATTGAGCACATTAGGCAAGCCCTCTATCACTGAGCTGCATCTCCAATCTTTTTAATTTTTATTTTGAGTTAGAGTCTTGCTAAGTTGCCCAGGCTCTTCTTGAACTTGCCATACTTCAGCCTCAGCTTTCCGAGTCCCTGGGATTATAGGTGTGCATCATATGCCTGGCTTGCTTTCTTGCTGTCTGTCCTGTTTCTGGTCTCTTAGCATCTTTTTCCTCATTGTTTAATAAAAGTTTCTTTTCCAAGCTAAATGCTGGGTTTAGTTGTTTTCATTGCTCTCTTTACTTCTTTGACCTTATTGTTAGTTTTCAGATACAGGAACTATTAGTATTGACAGATTTTAAATGGAATATTTTAGGATTTTTTATTTTCCTTGAGTTTTTCTAATTGGAAGATTAAATTCTGATGTTTATTAAGTGTTCGCAGTGGTTGTCTTCATTTTAAGGATGATAGAAATACTTAAGAAAATAAAAGCAAAAGGGAAAGAAAAGCAAATGTTTACTTTTCTAAAGGATAGCTACAAGTTTTTATTGAAAATGTAATAGGACTTTAGTTTGTTAGTACAGATTTCTGTTTTTGACAGCACCTGTTTTTGTTTCATTTTAATATTTTGAACAGAAGTGCTAATAATTTGTAAGAACTATATTGGCTTTGGACTTTTCTTATATCAAGTTATGCTCTGGCTTTCATAGAATCACATTATTTGGCAGTAATGAATGCATGTCAGCTTTTATTATAGGCAGATTAGGAGATAGAATTTTAAAACCATGCTCTTGAAAATTTACCTTGCTACATTTATGAATCTGTGAATTCTAATTTTTGATAATATTGTTTACACTTTAGTGGTTTTTATTCTTTAGCTAAAAACATTTTAAATTTGTATTAAATTTTTTCAGAGGTTTTATATTTGTGTTTATTCTTCATTTAACTTTTAAAACACTACTATAATTGAATATTGTTTTTAAAACAAAAACAATAGCAAGTAGTGAGCATATTATGATTATAGTCCTTCACTCATTCTCCACTGCATATAAAATGTGTGCATGTTTTTCACTGGCCCCCTTAAGAGGTTTGACACTGAACACCACCTGTGGGATAATGTTCATTATCCTCTAATGCCTCTTCATTATAATGGCACCATCTTTCTGATTTGGATCAAAGTCCATCAGTTCTACCTGATTCATTTCATCAGTCTCTTCTACTTCTTTCCTGTCAGGTAGGAGTTTTTCCAGCAAAGAGAGTTTGTTAGGGGAGAGAGAGCTGTTTTCAGGAAAGTTTACCTTAAACTCGATGATTAGGTGACCCTTTTCATATGGTCTATGATAAATTGAACTTTAAATTTACCTTTAGCACACACTTCACGTCTCCATGCTTGACAGTCTGACCTGGATGAGAGGTGATGACTATGGTTTGCTTATCAAGAGTGATATCGGCTTCTGGAAGCCACATAATGCTCCCACCAGCTGTATGTCCATACCCATGAAAAGGTCTTGTCCTGGTCAAGTAAAAACAGCATGGTCCTTCTGATCTAATACAATGATAATATCTTCTGGTTCCAGTCCTGGCTCTTGGTCTCCTTCACCATGGAATGTTATCTTCAGTCCATCTTTCATAACTTGGTCAATATTAACTTCTAGAATCTTCCTCTCTGAAACTTCTTCCATTGCAACATTTACATCTATCTTTAGGACCGATCTGTTCCCCATGGCCCTGACACTCCATGCACACAGACTGAATATGCTGAACCATTCCAGGTCCTATCTGATGAATTCTTATTTGCATTCCAGTATCATGGCAGTTGGGACAGCACTCTACTGCTGCTTTTTTACCACCTTGGGCTTCACATTTGTCCTAAATTACATTCTCTTGCAGAGCCAGTTTTCTTGTTGCACCATTATATAAATCTTGTGAGAGCTGATACACAACATTTTTACCTTTTCTCTTTCATTTGGATTCTTATCAGGGTGGTACTTCAAGGCCAGTTTACTATAAGCCTTTTTCATTTCTCTGTGGGTGGCATTGGGTTTGACCCCCGAAACATCATAGTAAGTGGTTTCTTTTACCATTTTCTACAGCTGGTAAGCAGGCTGTGGCCCGTGTAGGGGAGTGGGTAGGAGTGCACAACTATGTGCAGCTTGGGCAGCTGCTGCTCCTCCACCTCTCACCAAGTGTTCTGGAAAGTTCCCTTGTATTGAAATATTAAATAAACATCTCTATTCTTGTTTGATGGTTTTGATATCTAGAAAAAAATTTAATATGATAGGATAAATCACATTTTCAAAAATAGCATATGGATATTTGCATTAGTTGGATTATTTATCCTTGGGGAGAGTTTTGTTTTTGCTTTATTTTGTCTAATGTTTATAGTATGCATGGTACAGTGTTGAGTATTTTACATTTATTATCTGTTAGAAAAAAAATTGTTAGTTTTTTTAATCAGCAAAATTGTCATCTCGTCACTTTTTAGTAGTGTTATGTAATGAATGTTTCTATTTAGAGGGAAATTCAGGAAAATGGCAGTGTATAGTTAGTTAATATGTTTGAATTTCCGATTTTATTAAATTTAAAAATTACATTTTGATTTCTTTATATCAAGTTTTGTTCCTTTAATATCTCAATTTTAATGGGTATGGCATATATTTTGTTTTGATTAGTTAACTGGATAGGGAATATTATAAGGGAAATCTCCTTAAAAGAGATGTTAAAAGAAGAGTATCATTTCTTTTAATTGAGTAACACCTTAAATTAGCTTCTGGGTTAGAATATAGTTTGATCCCCATGGGGATTATTTTTTTGCTGCTTCTTGCTTTTCACTTAATAAACATACATCCTATTAATGCATTTGATCAGATTATTTAAAACTATACTCACAAGTGATTTTATTCTTTTTAAAATAGAACTTGAATTTTATTATGGTACCTTATTTTTCAAGGAAATTTTTGTTTTGTTTTGTTTTGTTTTTGTTTTTGTGGTGCTGGGGATTGAACCCATGGCCTTGTGCATGCAATGCAAGCACTTTACCAATTGAGCTGTATTCACAGCCCCAAGAAAGTTGTTTGTTAAGGAATGTTTTCATAGATCACATACAAGTGAAAGTGTTTTTATCTTGTAAATATGTGTATCACAGAAGGCCTAATTTGCTAAAAACATCTCATTACTTTTAAGTAACTAAAGAATTTCTATGTTGATTTGTGAATTTATGAAAATAGATGATAAAATGAGTTTTCAATTCATGAAACTTCAGAGATACAAATTGAAAATTTCTGACAAACATAATAATCTTATTTCTATTTATAGTTTGAAAACATGAATATACATCTACTAAAAAAAGAAAATGTATCATGTATAATTTGGCAATAAAAGCATAATGTATATTTGAGGTATATCCTTTTAGAAGAGAATTTTTATTATATAAAGATGCTTTGCTTTCAAATTCTTTTATTATGTGAAAGAAAACTTTTAAAAAATTAATTTTATTAAACCATAGAAATTATTTTTAGTGCCATAGTGAAGATACTCTATTACAGATGACTTCAGTCATAAATCGTATTTGGTTTTGTGAAGGACTCTCTTTATTATGTACTGAGAATTATTAGCTTCATTTAAAGTTAGACTGAAATTGTCTTAATGTGAGAGGTGTAAAATGAAAATGTATGAGCAAATAAGTATAGATTTAAGTAATTATTTAAAAGATTCTGCTAGTATACAAGTTGTTGGAAAATGTAACTTATTTTGTTACTGAAACATTTTAACATCATGTATTTTTTAATACATTAAAGCCTATTTGAAAATGTATTTTTTATGATGGTTTAATGGAGATTTCTGAAGATTTCCAGATGTGCTATTTTTGCATTTTGCAGATACTAGCATTGCTATGGTAAGCAACCAGAAGCATTTAGAAAAGAATATATCATTTTGTGAGGGGTCATTATAAATAGTGTTTTTGATTTGTTTATAGGAAATTTTTTAATGATTTCAAAAGTTACTATCTACATAAATTTTTTCTTATTTTTTGGCAATATTAATTTAAAAACTTCTTTTAGGTCTTTCTAAAGTGTTTGCTTTGTATTTCCAAATTGCTGAATTATGTGCTAAGAGAATACAGAAGAAATTTGTGTGTTTTTCCCCTGGTATACAAAAACGTTGATTGTTAAGTTAAAAAAAAGTTTCCACATTATAATTTATAAAGCACAGTGTATGTCTTCCTGTTGTGCATTTGTGCTTAGATTAGAAGAGCTGGCTGTGATTTGTGCTAATTATGGCATTCCACATATAGTCAACAATGCCTATGGAGTGCAGTCTTCAAAGTGCATGCATCTTATTCAGCAGGTAAGAGTTTAAAAAGATGTCAAAAAAAGTAGTTTTTAATATTCAACAGGATAATTACTTTTGTCTTAAAACCGTAAATAGTAAAAATAGTAATCTAGAACTCTCTAATATTGCTTAAGTATTGAATGCATTAGAAGCTTGCAGTATTTTCTCAGTAAAAGTCCTTATTCTTTGGTAGTATGGTGGTATTTGGACAATAGCTTTGTTAGTCCTAAATTGATTAAAATTATTTCAGTAGTTTTAACTTTCTGAGAATGTTTCATGACCAGGATTCTCATTTTTCTAAGAGAGTGTTTTAGAAATTTATAGTATTTTGTCCACATTTTCTATTGGTGCATTAAAGTTGCATTATGGTATTTTAAAAATTGTAGTATTTTGTTTATTTTTATTTTTTTGGTACTGGGGATTGAACTTGGGTGTTCAACCACTGAGCCCTATTTTGTGTTTATTTAGAGGCAGGGTCTCACTGAGTTGTTTAATGCCTCACCGTTGCTGAAGCTGGCTTTGAACTTGGGATTCTCCTGTCTCAGCCTCCCAAAGTGCTGAGATTACAGGCGTGCCCCACTGTGCTTAGGAAAAACTGTAGTATTTTAAAAACTATTGATGATTATGTTCTGTATTTAAGGAATCATTTTACTTTATTATTCTAGATTTGATTTCATTTATAAACATTTTAGCATAAACTGGAGTTATGGGAATTTTTTTGGTTTTTGTTTATGTTTGTTTTTGGTTTTCTTTATTGTATCAGGGATTGACCCCAGGGGGTTCTACCACTGAGCTATGTCCCCAGCCTTTTTCTTTATATTTTATCTTGATACAATGTCTCAATAAGTTGCTGAGGCTGGCCTGGAAGTTGTGATCCTCTGGCCTCAGCCTCCTGTGTTGCTGGGTGTTTTAGTCAGCTGTTTCACTGCTGTGACTAAAAGGACCCAACCAGAACAACTGTAGAGGAAGAAAAGTTTATTTAAGGCCTCACGGTTTCAGAGATCTTGGTCCATAGAAGGCTGGCTCCAATCTCTGGGGCTCAAGGTAAGGCTGAACATCATGGAAGAGGAGTGTGGCAGAGGGAAGCAGCTCACATCATGATCAGAAAGCACAGAGAGAGAAAGAGAAAGTCCAGAGAGAGAAAGTCCACTCTCTAGATACAAAATGTATATCCCAAAGCCACGCCCTACTACCCACCTCCTCCAGCTGCACCCACCGCTTCATTTCCCACTCAGTTAATCCATATTGGGATTCATTTACTGATTGCATCAAGGTTCTCACAACCCAATTCTTTCTCCTCTGAACCTTCTTGCATTTTCTCACATGTGAGTTTTTAGGGGACACCTCACATCCAAACCATAACACTGGGATTACCAGAGTGGGCCACTATGGCCAGCATTGTTTGTGTTTTTTTTTTTAATTTTTTTTAGTTGTTAGATGGACACAATGTCTTTATTTTATTGCTTTGTATGTGGTGCTGAGGATCGAACCCAGGGCCTCATGCATGCGAGGTAAGCGCTCTACCGCTGAGCCACAATCCCAGCCCCATTGTTTGTTTTTAAGATAAGCATCAGCTACATCCTGGTTGTGTGTCCTGAGTGCTAAGTTTAAAATATGCCTGTTTCCCATTCCACTCAGAATAAGAGCCAGAGGTCTGGCCTGCAGGACTCTGCATGTTCAGGCCTCTTCCTCTTCTCTGACCACGTGCCCCCCACCTGCTCTGCTCCAGCTACCTTCGTTGCCTTCTGGTGCCTCCACCATGTCACAGGTGTGCCTACGTCCAGGTTTTTGCTCTTGCTAATCCCTCTTTCTGGATTCCGTTTGTAGACTGTTTCATGGCTTCTCCCCTCACTTTTTTTTAGGCTAATAAGACTTTTCTTTTTTAAAATTTTTTTTTTAAAGATGGACACAATATCTTTATTTATTTATTTTATGTGGTGCTGAGGATCAAACCCAGTGCCTCACACGTACGAGGCAAGTGCTCTACCACTGAGCCACAACCCCAGTCCCAGCTAATAAAACTTTTTAAGATACCCTATCTAAGATAACACTCCCCTATTTGCTAGCATTTCCCATCTCCCTTTCCCTTTTTTACCTATTCATTGGTTTTTTGTTTGTTACTGGGGATTGAACTACTGAGCCACATTCCCAGCCCTTTTTATTTTTTATTTTGAGACAGGGTCTCGCCAAGCTGCCCAGGCTGGCTTTGTACTTTTAATCTTCCTGTCTTAGCCTCTTGAGTTGCTGGGATTACAGGTGTGCACCATCATGCTTGCTTCATATTTATTGATTTTAAGGTGCATAGTTTTCCACATTATGACATCTTTGAAATTGGAATGTCTTATGACCAATGATGTCTTAAAATGTAAATTATCAGTTTTCTGTCTTACATAGTGATATGTAAAAACAATAACCTTAAAGTTGATGGCCTCTTGCTATTTTTCTCCATAGCTTTTTAAAATCACCTGCTGTGTTAATTATTAGTTATTGATAGTAGTTAGAATTAGGGTTTTGTTAGGTCTAGAATTTTGTTTTGTGTACTGTTAGTTTCTCAATATTTAGGACAGTAATTAGTATCTAATACATAATTGACACTCAACAACTGACTACTGAACAAAATGAAAGCATAAGTGAAGTATTATATTTGTTTACCTATACACATAATGATTTTAATACACATATTCAGGTGTTTTTTGGGGGGAGTATCAGGGATTGAACCGAGGGGTGCTTAACCACTGAGCTACATTCTCAGCCCTCTTTTGTATTTTATTTAGAGGCAGGGTCTCACTGAAATGCTAAGTGCCCCGCTAAGTTGCTGAGGCTGGCTTTGAACTTATGATCTTCCTGCCTCAGCCTCCTGAGCTGCTGGGATTACAGGCGTGCACCACTGCACCCAGCCACATAATTCAGTTTTGTTTTGTTTTTTTTAAATATTTTTTTAGTTGTAGATGGACACAATATATTTATTTATTTATTTTTACGTGGTGCTGAGGATCAAACCCAGTGCCTCACGCATGCAAGGCAAGTGCTTCACCACTGAGCTACAATCCCCGCCCCCATAATTCAGTTTTGACATGTATGATTTGTGTTATGTGTACTTAAGTTATTCACAAATTATGACCTTCTCCAACATAGTGAATGTTCTGAGGCCTAGTAGATACTGTCTAGTAATTTTTTTTGTTTTTTAATTTTGTATATACTAGTTTCATCTTTGATAAAGTGTGGTTAATATGATAGTAGAAGCTGATTTGCTTAATTTATTTACTCAGAGTTTATATCCATTGGGATGTCATTGGCTGCAAGTAACAGAAGCTCCAGTTGGCTTAAGCAATAAGGAAGTGGATTAGTTTAGGTAACCTAAGTCCAAAGGTGGAGTAGGTTTTAGCCATGATATGTCAGGATTCCTTAAAACCACTATTAGGATCACTGTTTCTCTGTTTACCATTTTCTTGATGTCATTTTCATTATTCCTTAACTTTTTAAGGCTTTCTCATAGTTCTAGACTAGATTGTTTCATTTGTATGGAAGCAGGGGGAGGATATACAATTTTCTACACTGAAAATTTTGACAGACATTTTGTTTCAGTTACTCTGCTCCCCTCTCTCTTCCCCTTCTTCTTCTCCTTTTTAATGTTTAGTAGTCTCAGTTCTTTTGAAATTAAATATATCACATTAAAAGTTTAGAAAAGCGTGGGAGGAGTAGAAGATTATTCATAACCATCTTACCTTTATAAACGTCATTAATAATCCACATTTTCTCTTTATGTATTACATTTTACATATAGTCATTACATTTAACATTAAATATTTTATTGTTTTCAGGTGTTGGTGGATCTTTATTTTATTCATTTATTTATATGTGATGCTGAGAATTGAACTCAGTCCCTCACACATGCTAGGCAAGTGCTCTATCACTTAACCACTACTCCAGTCCCCAACATTAAATATTTTTAATTTTGTTTTGTGTTTTTCTTCACATGGCTATAAAGTCTTTGTAATGATCACTTGAATATTCCTTAACAGTTACTTGGATGTTATTTACTTAATCCAGAAGTGCCAGTGTTTTAGTGCTCACAATTTTCTAGTATTCCTGAATACTAGAAAATTTGGTGGCATACTTGAGATTAAGACCTTAAAAGAAACTGAGTTCCATAAAACTCTACATCAGAATGCCCTGCTTTGTCATCATCTGTCTTCCTTCATGAGATGTTTTACTAAAATGTTAACCAGAAAATAAAACTTTGAGATAGGTGGATGGATTTTTAAAATGCAGGTATTGCTTTGTTGGAGATACTGTGTTACCTTTCAAAATTGACGTATCTTTAAAATAAAACATAAAAAGCAGTAAATAAACATTCTATTTTCCCCAAATTGGCTTTCATGAAAAAAGGCTGTGGCACTATTGCTTTAAACCAAATAAATACAGGGGTCTTATTGAGTGCTGGTTACTTTTTCACGACTTTCTAAATAATTAACATCAGCTTTAATTCATCTCAGTAGTTCTTACTGGCGTATATACTGCTTACTGCTTGCTTACCATGTGTGTTTAGGCATCCTGCCAGGCTTTTAAAGTTTCTTAACTAATTCTAAGAATTTAAGGTGTACTCCTTTTTGTTTCCATTCTCTGCACGAAGAAACAAACTCAGTGGGGTTAAGTGACTTGCTTAAGGTCCCATAAGCTGCAAAATAGCCCATCTGGCTCAGTGTGACTCTAGAGCTCCATGTTTTTCTTTAAAAAAACAAAGAACTAAAGCTGCAAGTCTTTTCTTGAGAAAATAGTATTGCAGTAATCAAGCAATTAATGAAGAAATAGCTGTAACTGAAATGTTTAAGAATTTTTTAAAAGTATTTTTAGGGAATGCCCCAGAATGACTTGATTCTGAGCAGATAGGATATTCTGGTGTACACATGCAGCTCCAAGAAATACACTTCTGTTTATATTTACTAAAGTGACTGATCCCATCTATCATGGAATATGGATTTTAGGACAGATTTACGGCAAGGGATACAGTACTGTATAAAGTACACATATAAGATTAATTATTTTAGTCAAAATGGATTGTAAAGCTCCGAAAGTGTGAAGCAGCAACCAGCTATGAATTTGAGAGAAGTATGCGTTACTGCTGCTCACTCACAGACCCAGTTGTCAGTTCATTCAGGAGATGTTTGCTGGGCTCCCACTGGTGTGCCAGATCCTGGGGCGTGTGCTGGTGCTGCAGTTGTTAATACATGAAAGTCCTTCCCCTGTGAAGCATTGTGTTTTGGAAGTAGGCAATAAGCAAGTATGGCGGATATTGAGAAATACTCTGGTATTTGGAAGAGAGGGAAGTCAGATTATATGGAGTGATCCAGAGGCCTCTTGTAAAAGTAACTTTCAACTAGAGCTCTGAATGGTATGAAAAAGTGAGAAGAGAGAGATTCCAGACGGAAGGTAACAGCAAGTGCCAAGACTTAGTGTATGCTTGAAATATGTGGAATAGCAAGTAGGCCCGTATGGCTAGATGATCATAATGAGGGGAACAGTGGTGGTAGAGATTTGGGTTAAGGATTTGGGATTTTATTTGGGGTATGGCTGTTTGCGATTGGAAGGTTTGGAGCAGGAGAGTGAAATAGAACGTGGTGAGTAGACTATAGGACAGCAAGAGTAGCAGGCTGTCGTAGTAGCCCATGCGAATACATTGGTGGCTAGGGCCAGAGTGTTCTCTGTACAGGTGATAGGAAATGATTGAATTTAGACATATTTCTGGAGTAGATTTTATAACGTATGCTGGTGAATTATATGTAGGATGTGAGAAAATAAGAATTCAGGGCTTCTGGGCTTTTGGCCTGAGTCTGGAAGAGAGGAAGTACTATAGGAATAATAATCTCTCTTTTAAACAGGCCTCTTCATCTAGCATCTGGTCCTGCTGTGTCATTGATTGCTTGGGTAACCTTCATTAAGGAGCTTTAACTGCCTGGATTTGAATCACAGCTGATCTCGGGCATGTCACTTTAAATTCATTATGCTTAATTTTGTCATCTGTAAAATAGGTATTACAGTATCATCTACCTCATGTGGTCATTGTGCAGGTTAGGTGTGTGTTGAATGTAAAGTGCTTAGAGCAGTGCCTGACACACACTAAGCACTCAGTAAATCTGGCAGTTATTATTATGTGAACAATTACTTGTTTTATTTGCTGCTGCTATCCGCAGAACCTGGAATAGTATCTGCCATGGGATAGGTATTCACATACTTGCTCTGAGTAAATGAGTGAACTAATAAATGGCGGCCCTTTACTTCATAAACTCTGCTCTAGTGTTTCTTGTTCCACTTCAGCAGTTTATCTTCCCAGTGTTTTTTCCCTCCATATTGGTAGCACTCAACGTTAATGGGGGGATGGGGTCCTTGGACCATTCCTGAGATTGGGTCTGGCCTGCTTGTTTTCTTGCCACAGAGAGTGCTGTCATTTGAATCCTGCACTTTAGTGATAAAGGATTCTAGCAAAGTCTGGTGCACTGATTCCTCTCTTGGTATTCCTGCTCCTGGTTGAGTTCATGGTTCAGGAAGCCTTGGGCAGCACTTAAATGGTAATAAAAAGGCATCTCTGTGCCATTTTATTCTTACATGCTGCTACTTGGACTATTTTTCCAATATTTATTCTATTGGTCTTACATGCTTCTGTTTTCCTATAGTATGGTGGGGTTCTCTTTAAGTGTAGTTTGTTAGGGAATTAGAGGTATAATGGGAGGTTAAGATTTAAATAATCCCTTGATAGTCTGTGCATCATCCGCTTCCTTTCCCTGCTTGTGCTCCCTCTCCCTTTGGCCTGGATCTGGTCTCTCCGATTAGGCCAGCTATCTGCACCTTCCATTCTCCCTGAGATATGGAGATGGAGAGGATGTGTGAAAATGAAGGTCAAATGTGGTTATAATATTAATAGGAATGTAGATTGCGAATACAGATTGAAAATCTGTGCCTACAGATAAAGAAGAAAAAAATGATCTTAGTTGAAATTTAGATAGTATCTTTATTTTTAAGAGGAGAGACTTGAAGCATATTAGACAGAAGGTCACAGACTATGTTGTATGGGGACCAGAACTTAGTTTTATATTTCTAGTAGGTGAATATTGAGTTTTTCAGTAGAGTATTAGATTTTCATTTGAAGTTTTTGCAGTGGAAGATCATCTAAGAGTATATGGGGAGCAGTGCATTATGTAGAAACATTGTTTTTGAAATTGCCAAGAGTACACAGATAGTTTCCATTAGTTAAAATTTGGCTTTTCTCTTGTTTCTGAGTGGCAGTGGGAGCAGAATTTGTTGCTTAAGTGGTTACAAAGGTATTAGATTGTCCATGCTTCAAAAAGAGGAGCTTAACTGTTGAACTGTTTGACAGCTTGGGTAGCTGTAGTCCATTAGGTTACAGTGGCAGCTCTTGAACTTACAATGAGTGTTTAAAACTGCTTAATTGTTGCAAGACCCACTATAGACATTTATCGTCAAATAAAGGATTGTGGATAAGAGGCATGGGAAGAATCCATTATTTCTATCCAGTTTTAAGATGTAAAGCTCTGTTTCAGTAAAATTCCCACCTGAACTAATAATGAAAACTTGCCTACTTCACAGGATTTTTGTGAGAATTGAATGATTAATATGTAAAGTATAAAGTACTGTTCTGTTTAAAAGGAACAACCATTTTTTAAAAACTTGGTTTAATACTTAAAAACATTTTATTGGCACTGATACAAAAACAATAGAAATATTTGGCCTGTTTTTTATTTTTATGCATTGTTTCAATTGTATTTTTAAATTAGGTATAATTGTGTATATGGTATATAATGTTTTAAAATGTATGTATTATGAAGGGGTTAAATCAAGCTAATTAACATAGCCATTGCCTTACATACTTAAAATTTTTTGTTGTGGTGCTTATTCATTAGTAGTTGTTGTCTGTCCTAGCAACTAATGTGTAATATTATATGTTATTTATTCTAGGGGGCTCGGGTTGGTAGAATAGATGCTTTCGTTCAGAGCTTGGACAAAAATTTTATGGTTCCAGTAGGTGGCGCTATAATTGCTGGCTTTGATGATACCTTCATTCAGGAAATCAGCAAGATGTATCCAGGTAAATAAGTTGTTCTTCAGGAAAGGTAACTAACAAGCAGAAATTCATTTGTATATATACTGCTGTAATCTTAATTTGCAAAGCTTCCCTTACACTGTCTTTAATGTAATTTGTCCCTTCTTATTTTAGGAAGAGCTTCAGCATCACCGTCTTTAGATGTCCTTATTACTTTGTTATCACTTGGATCAAATGGCTATAAGAGGCTGTTAAGAGAAAGAAAGGTAAGTTTTCCCTTTAGGTGATTAGAGGAAGAAGGATGACTGGAATAAAACAGGGCACAAAAATGTTAAAACTTCTGTTATACATGCATCATAAAACTGTTGGAGAATCTGTAATATACATATATGCATGTGTGTGTGCATATGTATGTATGTAAACTGTTCACTAAATGGTACTCCAGACCGTTGGTGTTTTTGCCTATTGGTTCATTCCATTGGGAGTTTGGGTATATGATATGGGAATGTACGTATATCTAGATCCACTGTAGGTGGTTTTCAGTTAGTCATTGTCATCCTGTCTATCCTGATAGTCTGAGGAATGTCAGACAGGTGATTTTACTTTTATTTATTTATTTATTTATTTTAGAGAAACTTTACAAGGGTGAACTTATTTAGTAAAATTAATTTTATTTCTCACTTAGAGGTTCTTAAAGGACAAATAGACAAGTCTTCTTTGAAGGTTTTGAAAGCCTAAAGACTGTTTAGGTTTCATATGTCAGTCACAGGAGGAAGAACCGGGTTAGAAGTTGGCCAGCTTCTCATACTGAAATAACAAATTTCTCTCTTGCCATTTTTGGAATGCTGAACTCATTGGATTATGTTGGCTATGAGAAGAAAAGTGACGCTGGGCTTTGTCTCTAGTACCAAAAACTAGCTTAATTCCAGACAACTCCAGAACCAGACAGTGTTGGCAGAGCAGATCAGATTAAGGTGTTTTGTTCACCTCCCGTTTGGGAGAGCTAAAAGCCCTGGTACAGGTTTTGTGTATGTTTAACTTTCTAGCATTTATTAGCTATTGTAGTCCCTTAGATTTATATTACTACGTTACTAAAACATTTACATACATATATATAATCTCCAGGGTCTAACATTATGATGAATTCATAACAGAAGTTTAAGAATTTTGTGCCCTGTTTTACTCCAGTCAGCCTTCTCCCACTCATTCAGTCCAAGGGCAAGTAGTTGTTTACTTTTTATTGTGAGGACATTTCTTAAGATATACATGATAGAGGAAAAGATACTCGGGACTCATTCAGAAAATGCACATTAAACAATGAGATACCACACAGCTAATGTAAAACAAACCTGACAATACAAATACTGACAAAGATTGAGCAAATACAACTTTTAGACATTGCTGGTAAGAATGAAAAGTAGTACAGCAACTTAGGAAAAACTCTGGCATTTATTATAAAGTGAAACATAAACTTGGCATTTAATCCAGCCATATTACTTCTACATATTTACTCAAGAGAAATGGAACTTATTTTCAAATTTGGGCAGTTATGACTAGAATCACTATAAACATTCATGTGTAGATTTTGTATAACTATTCTGTTAGTAATTGCCCAAACCTGAAACAATCGAAATACCCATCATCTGATCAGTAGATAAATACACTGGTACGTTCAAACTGAGCAGTAAAAAGGCATGAACTACTGATATGTGTAACAAAATCATGACTCTCAAATACATTATGGTAAAAGAAATAAGCCAGACTCAAAATACTGTATTTTGAAGACAGTGAAGTTGAGTGTGGAATGTTTCATTGAGTAAATACTTAATTCACTGACAAAGATGACCTCTGCTTGTGGAGCACATATCACACATGGGGGAGATTAGCAATGAGCAAACAACATAAGAGCATAAACTATAAGGTTTACTTGAGGGTGGAGAGTGCTGTAGAAATAAAAAAGAACTGTGGCAACTCTACCATTAAAAGGTCTGGGAAGAGAGAAAAGACCAGCAAAGGGGATTGAGAAGGAGCTGTCTGTTGAGTAGGAGGAAAGTCAAGAGCATGGAGTTCTAGAAGCCAAGTGAAGTGAGGATTTCCAGGAGGAAGGAGGGAGTAGCATAGCTAATACCACTGATGCAGTCAGTTAGGGTGAGATGAAGATTTAACCATTTGTTAGAAAAGTTTCTTGTAACATCATTCTTAGTGTAACCTCTTAGTGCAGGGTTGTATTGTCTTTGTGAATATCTTTATGTGCATGTGCATTACAGACAGAAAATACTGACACATAGTACTAAGCACTTACTATGTGGCAAGCACTCTTCCAAGTGCATTTTCATGTCATCATTTAATCCTTACAATATCCCTGTGAGGTAAGTTTTATTGTCATCCTCATTTTCACAGGAAATGGGACAGAGAAATACCATGAGTGAGGTAAACCATGAAATTGGATTTAAATATAGGCAGTTGGGCCTCTTATTCTCCATCTTAACCTCTAGACACTCCTGCTTTTTCTGTAGTCTAGCCTAGTAGCTGTGTACTACATATAGCTATAACTCTGAAGACTTAGTTCCACTAATATCTAAAGGAGGCAAAAACAATAAATTTAGCTACTCCAGCCAAAATAAAGCACAGTTATATTTTAGAGAGAATATATGTTATTTGCTTGTGTAGAATTACTGTTCTTGGGGAGCAGCCCCTCACTAACCCCAGGTAGTCCTGGTGAATCTGTCAGTCACAATGTTCCTTCCTCCTCTTTCATAAGATTGGGCATGTGATGTGGCTAGCTTGGTTCATCAGTAGGTATGTGGAAGTCCTGCCAGTAGGTTTTATGGATCCTTCAGAGGTAAAGGGCCTCTTGCTTTGCACATAGCAAGTTTTAAGGATAGAGTTTTAGGGTTATCAGCTGCCATGTTTCTGGCTGTGCCAAAAGAGATTTTTTGAGACTAGGGAATATGAGAGGAGAAACAGAAGTGAATCATTTGAAACTCTGGATCCAGCCATACCTATTTGTAGACTGAGCTGTTAGATGAACTAATATAATAAGTTCCCTTTTCTGTTTTGAACTAGGTTTCTAACACTGATACTTTTGATCCCTCCTGTATCCTCAAGTCCTTATATCATTAAGCCATTTGTAATGATTTCAACATGTCACTTCTTGTCCCTTTCTGCTGTTGTTACTCTCTAGCTTACACCCTTACAACATCCTGGCAGGGTGACCACAATGGCCTGTTAACTCTTCTCCTGATCCTCAGTTGTGGCGTATGCTGATTTGTCATGTTGACTTTAATTTGCAGTATGACTACTTGTCATATTGTAGAGTAGACCAGATTAATGTTCTATAAATATAGTTTTCTTGAAATTACTCTGCTTTGAGTTTCCTGTTATTTGTAAGACAGAGTTCAGACTCCTTTGCCTGTCATCCTGATTGTTTATAATTTGATCCATTTCTTTTTTTTTTTTTTTAAATATTTATTTATTTATTTTTTTAGTTTTAGGTGGACAGAATATCTTTGTTTTTTTTATGTGGTGCTGAGGATCGAACCCAGTGCCTCACGTGTGCTAGGCGAGCACGCTACCACTGCGCCACAATCCCAGCCCCTTGATCCATTTCTTTACTAGTATTGGCCCTGCTTATGCATTTATTATTCAAACATTTATACATAGACCCTAAGGTTAAACTCACAGACAAGACTGAAACAGTTCATACCCTCATGGAAATTACAGTTTTGGGGAAGTCTGGATATTAAACAATTGTAGATCTAATGAGAGTGAAAGGAAAAGCAGCATATGTGAGAGCATCCATTGCAAAATACCTCTGGAAGACCTCCCTGAAGAAGTTACATCTATTCTGCAAAAGTGCAGTTTGTGCTGGGTGTGGCAGCACACAGCTATAGTCCCAGTGGGTCAGGAGGCTGAGGCAAGAGGATTGCAAATTTAAAGCCAGCTTCAGCAACTTAGTGAGACAGTGTCTCAAAAGGGGCTAGGGATGTGGCTCAGTGGTTAAGCATCCCTGGGTTCAATCTCTGGTACCAGTTTGTACATTTATTCATTGATATTCATGCTGTGTTCATAAGCTAGCATTGTTGGCCAGCATAGCTGTAGAACTTGAAAGGATGTTTTCAACCGTGTCTAGACAGCAAAGTATTGTGCAGTCACCAGAGAGTTGATACTTTGGATTGCTTTGTAAATATTAGTTTTCTTTTAGGGTAGATTGGGATTCAGTAGGTCTGGAGTAGGGTTCAGACAGCTGCATTTTAAACAGATTTCCCTGATGTGATATACACCCAAGTTATAGACCTGTTGTTTTAGGACACACACAGATCACTTGTATGTATAATAGAAACTTGGAAAGGAAATATGCAGTGTCGTAGCATCTATACTTATATAGATAATAGTTCATGGTATTTTTAGATAGTCCACATAACAATCCCAAATATCAAAGCTTGGAAATACAACTTGTTAGTTATCTGGTTTTTATCTTCTACCGTATTTTTTCTTAGCTGCTTTTTGTTTCGTTTGATCATTTGGTAAATTTCGTTGATTTATTTTTAAACTAAATAAATGGAATATATTATTCCTGATGATAAGAACATTATACAGTTTTAATCATTTTAAAAATATACTTTATCATATAGATAGAAGCTTTAAAAATCCTTAAAAATATTTTTACATGCTGTCATTTTAGAATGCTACATATGCATGCTATTTAGTATTTCTTGCTTTTGTTCTTGAACTGTGAATAATAATAGTTAATAGTATGCAATATTAAGATGAATATAAATCTTCAGTAATTTTGTAGTTAAACTTATTTAATCAGTACATTAAAGGTGATGGCTTGAGTGCCCTTGTCTAAAAAATCACCATTAAGTATCTGAAATGAAATGGCTAATTTGATTACCCATCAAGTAATCCAGGTAGTCTGGTACTAGTGCCACCTTGGAGTTTGCCATTTGTCCATTTGCCATTTCTTAGCATCCTTTGCATGGTGTATAGTAGATGCTCATCAGATGCTTGTTAAGGGAACTGATAAAGGGTTTTCGGGACACCTGAGTTGAATGTTGTTTAGTTATCTCTTGTTTTGTGCAGAATAAGTATTTTCATTCCTTGTATGGACATAGGTGGAACTGTGGAAATAAATCAGTTAAAATGGTGTTTAACAGGTATTGTACCTCTGGGGATAGTTTTTCCTTCCTACTTTTCTCATTTCAGGATTTTAGAATCATTGATGTGTTAGGGATATTCTGTCACCTTTTTGAAACCTTAAGAATTGCTTTTATGTCTTGGTTCTTCTGTCTTTTTGTATGTAAGGTTTAACTTTTAAAAATTCAGCTATTCAGTGGTACCCAGGCATGTGTACGTTTTGCTTAGCATGAATGAAAATCCACTTGCTTTGAGAATGACCTGCAAGAGTATGTGGCTCAGCTACTGAGGGATTCAGCAGGCATCACAGCTCTGCTTATCATGGACTTTCTCCTTTGTTATCATTGAGTAAACACTGTGGGAGAAATTTTATATTCAAGTGGTATTCATGGTCTGGATGGCTTCATCTTAGATGTCAAGAGGTAACCCCTTGGTAACACCCAGAGCTTTGTGCTTTTCCTTTTATCTAGATATAGGTAGTAGAGTAGAATAAACAGGGACAGGATGAGAACAGCGTTGTCGCTCCCATGTGTTAGCACATGTCTAGAGGAGTCCTGCCAGGTAATGTTGGGGGGTTTTTTGGGTGCTGGGGATTGAACCCAGGTTCTCATGCATTTTAACCATGTGCTCTCCTGCTGAGCTTCATCCCAGCCCTAATTTTTGTTTGTTTTTATCCTGAAAGCTCTCTAAGACTAGGGTAAAAGTAGGCGGGCAGGGAACTGAGGTTTGTATGAATGTCTGCTGTATGCCAGCAGCTGTGCTAGGTTGATTATATCCATTATTTCCAATAATATTCCACAAGTTAATAGGGTAAGACTATCCCCATTTTACACATGACATTGTGGCCAGAGAGGTTCAGCACTTGCCCAGGGACTGAGCACAGAACTAAGTACCAGACCTGCTGTTGAGACCCAGGTCTGTGTGGTGCTCCAGTGCTTGTGCGTGTTTTCTTACTGTGTCTTCTCCCACTTGCAGTCACTTGTTCAGTGCCCAGGGAGTGACTGATCGCTCTAAGCAAGGTATTGAGCCGTAAGATGATGATTGATCTTGTGACCTTCCTACTCTATCTAGTGGATGTATTAAAAACCTCAAAGGCTCTCTAATATACTAATTGGTTTTATTTAAAATTCTATGTATAGAATTTATTTAGAACAGATCATCTATAAGAGTAATTTTCTAAGTTTAAAATACTTGTTTGAGAGCTCTGTCATTGTAAATAAATAAAACTTTGCTCTTTAACAACTTAATTCAATAGGTAGGTCTTTCTGTTGAAAAATGTGGATGTCCTGCATAAACCATAATTGCATATATGTAGCATAAATATTGTTTCTTTATTGGATTTGTTGCAGAAATAAAGCCTCTTTTGTGTAAATGGACTTGGTTTTGAACTGTGAAAATTTAATCATGATAGTTTATTGGTTCAGCTCTGGAGAAGCTGAGGCAAAGCTATTTTGCTCCAGCCAGAGCTATTTATATACTATCACTGTGAGCTCCTTTTTATATTATTGGTGTTATGCGTACTAAAAAAAGAAGTGTTAAAGGAAAACTTAAGATTTCTTTTTATTCTGTGCCCTTATTCACCACAATGATATTTTTAGAGGTTATTTCATCTCGCTATCTCTCTTCAGGAAAGGCTTTATCTTTTTCACAGTAGAGACAGACAAGAACTCAGCTTGAAGCCATTTCTTCTCAAGCCTTCCTTTTTGAAGGGTGAAAGGATCAGAGAAAGTGGGACTTTGTGTGTGAATTGAGCCTCTTTGCCCTTAGGCCCTTCATGAGCAGCACATCTGCTTCATTGAGGGGAGAGATGACCAGGAGTTTTAATGGAAGAGCCCTTTAAGGAAAGAGGTTAAAATATAAGAGGCTGTTTCTATGCAAAAAGAAAGATCTATCTTAGAAGTTTATCCTCACTTTGTTTTGCTTCCAGAGAAGACCATTATTCTGCTTAGCTTTCCTTTTTATAAAAGTGCTTTGCTGAACAGGGCAGGCAGGTAATCATTTATTGTTGCAAATATCTGCTGAATTGGACAAGTACAGAAGAGGAATGACAGCAGAATGGCTGCCTCAGAGGCTAGAATTTGTGAACTGAAGCTTAGAGGACAAACTACGTTCTAAGGGAACATCACACACGACCTCTGTGTCCTGTAACAGAGCAAAGTTTGGAAACATTAGTAAATTTGCAGCTCCAAAAGTAAAATAGTTGAATCTCCAAAAGCATCAGATTCCAGGCCTGGATATGAGGCCTCAACCATTTGAGCACAGTGTTTTTGCCTCAGAGGTAAGGCCTGCTGAGTATGTGCAGATCCTTGGTGCTGGCCAGTCATGGACAACAGTATATCATATTTAGTACTGCTTGCTTCAAATATGGACATCTATGTGTATGAAAATGTACCTACAGTGTCTTCCATCCATGCATTATCAATGAAATGTTATCAATGAAATGTTAGACTATATGTTAAGTTTCTTTTTTGATTTATTACCCACTCTAGGAGACATAGTGAAATAATATGTCAAGT
Organism: Geosciurus inauris; assembly: GCA_004024805.1. NCBI lineage: Eukaryota > Metazoa > Chordata > Mammalia > Rodentia > Sciuridae > Geosciurus > Geosciurus inauris. The sequence goes on along the minus strand of PVHX01002605.1, from coordinate 74,507 downwards.
ACCATTTTCATTTTATCCTAGAACATGAAACAGTATGTTTCAAAAGACATGATCACTTAAGACCCTTTTCTTTAATATTTAGCTGTTATGCACATCTTTGGATTATGGGGAGGGATAGTCTGGATGTTAGGTTTCGTGACTGCAAATCAGCTTGCAAAAGGCCATATGAAAGATAGTGCTTAATATAATTCAACTTATTTTACATTAACATCTTGAACTATGGTGTAAGTTTTGTATTTTTATTCTAGAAATATAGCTGACATTAGCATTTCGGCATATAGTTCAGTTTATCTCTAGTGAAAGTCTTTTAAAATTGTTATATACAGCACAAAGGACATAGAAAATCAATAATATTTCATTTCTTTTAAGTAAGATCTTTCTTTATACATTTGCTTGGGTTGCTTATAAATTTCTTCCTTTACAGAAGCATTTTGTAATAAATGTCAGTTATGGATTTAACTGTAGCAAAAAATAGTGCAGGTTCTGTAGTACCTTTAATATATCAGTTAAAAAACTGCTTAGCTAAGTATTAGAATAGTATAGTAATACAGTTTCCTAAAAGATATTTTTTAAATGTAGTGATATTAATAGGAGAGCATTTAGGACCTTAGTACATGGAATATTGTAGAATTCTGTGTACTTTAAAATATTTAAAGCAGCTTTGTTTATTGGTTTGCTGATCATGACCTTTTACACAGCATAAGAGAAAATATAAATATTTTCTGTTGAATGTAAACTTGATTTGAAAATGTTCTTTTTTTAATCTAATTACTCCCATACTAGTGTGATTTAGTTACCTCAATATTATCCTTATAGTCTAAAGAATTGTAATATTAGCTGTAGTTAAAACTAAATTTTGGCAGTATAAGCAAGTGATTGAATGGGCTAAAATTAATTAATTAGAGTATTAGAAATTGAACATTGGGCAAATTCAGTTTTTTAATAGTCATGTATGCATCAGTAAGTTTAAAAGCACCCTCTAGGGAGTTACTAAGGAAACAGTTCCTATTTTTTCAGAAATAACTAATTCAAGTACGAATTAAGTACTCATTAGGTTCCTCTTAATCTACAAATGTAACCAAACTAGATGAATGATATTTTAAATTGGTTTTCACCACTAAAATATATAAACTGGAGAAAACTTGGCTTGATTAGTATGTGCTTAAGGATAAATGAAGGCGGCAGTGGTTTTGTTGTTGGAGGGGACACACAGTGGTCTGTAAAGGGTGTTTCCCAGCTGTCAGATTTGTTGCTGCTTGAGAGAGATTGATGAATTTGAGAGTAAGGGAGAATTAGATGCAGATTAAGACTTAAAGTGACTAATATAGATGAAGAACATCAGCATTTAATAGCTGAATGAAAATATGTGACTGTCTTTAATAAAAAAAAATACAGATCATTTAAATTAGCTACCTAGGTACTTTATAGTAGTTGAAAATACATAAGTGAAACCCAGGAATTCTACCTTTTGGTAAGACTCATGTGGTACTTAAAAATTATGAATTGTTCTAATTGCTATAAAAACTGTTGATATATTGTTTCCATTTAATTATTTTCTGTTTCACCTTCTGAAGGAGTTTAGAATATTGGTGTAAGGAGGAGCCAAGAAATATTTGTCTAATGAAAGGTGCCTATAACAATTTTTCCTCCATTTATGAAAATAATATTTGCATCCTTAAATATTTCTCTACACTTTTCTTAATGGCAAAAGAGAAAGTCTTAGAACATGTAACAGTAATAATTACTGATACTTTATTAAGTTTGGCAGTTGTAGATGTTAACCTTTTTTAGAATAAAAAGATTAATTAATTTTAGTGATTTAACATTGCATAATTTCAATATGCTGAGAATCTTATAAAGTGTCATAAACTTTAAGAATGATTATTGGCTTAAAATTTTTTAGGTGAGAATATAAAATGCACACTGTTGATAAGGGTAAAATGTGGTCACAAATAGACTTATTAATAATTGAAAGGAATTTTCTTATTCTCTTAATTTTTACCTAATAAAAGATGGAGTTAGTCATCCAGGTACTTTAGATATGAAAAAGCCCCTTTGGGGGCCCAGCCAGAGAGAGTATCTAACCCTTACATAACAGTTCAAGCAGAAGCAGATCTCAATGGTCTTTAAAATTGCAGAAGTGTGATTTCCTGCTATCTCCACTTGGGTACTCTATTGGCTTTTGGCTGTTTGGTATGTCTTCCGAGTTTATATGATTTAACTATGGGTGTAGGACCAGTGCAAATGGGTTGATTCAACTGCAGATGCACTTGGGCAGGTTTTCATTTGAATACCTGTCCAAAGGCTTTATGAAGAGAGCAAAGTAAAATTTTAGTTCAAATAATTGCCAACTTAAAATTTATTTGTAAATATTTGTTTGTCCCACTTATATGGGGCATTTTATACTAACAAGACACATTTTTGTTATATTTTCTGCTATTGGATATTGGTTTCTTTTGGAGTAGGACAGTTTTTAACTTTGTGTGATTTAAAGGCAATACTTTTAAGGCTGAGGATATAGTTCAGTGGTAGAGCATTTGCCTAATATACCTGAGGACTTGGGTTCAGTTCCCAGCACCACAAAAACAAAAACAAACCAAAAAACCCACCACCACCACCATTTTTAAACTATCACTTCATTTACCACAAAACTTGCATACTACAGTCTGGCATATTTTTCTTGGTGTTGGGGAAACAGTGATGAAGACAAAAACTACTTCCAAGGAATTTTTCCATTCTAATAGGTAGTAATAGGCAATATTCAAGTAAGCAAAATAAATGAGATAATTTTAGATTGTAGTAAGTATAGTGAAGAAATCAAAATAGGGAATAGTATTAGAGGGAGATTGGGAGTTGAGGGTAGGGAAAGTCAGAGCTATTTTAATAGAGAAGTAACAAAGGAAAGTCTCCTTAGAATGTGACAAAAGATTTTGGCCACTTTCCCCACATTGTGCAAAATGTAGGGAAAGCAAATAATAAAGGTCAGGCAGGAAAAGGTTTGCAAAGGAGGCTGGTGGACAGTGAGTTAGGGGATGACAGTCACTGGGTTGGGTATGTTGCTCGGTTACGTCATGTGGGGCCTTGGAGGTAAGAGTGGTGTTTTATGATTATAGGAGAAAGTCATCAGAGGAGTGGTGTGAACTAGTTTACGCATTTGAAAGCCACTCTGGCTGTATATGGAACAGATTGTGGGAAGGCAGAGGAGTAAGCAGAGAAGCCACACGGACTCTTCTGCCATGTCAAAGGGTGGCGTTGATGGCGGGCCAGACTGGAGTGGGTACCTCTGGAGGTTCTGAGGAGATGGATTTGGTATGGACAGATCATAGCCCCAAGACAGGAAGGGGGCTGGTTTATTGCCTTTACCTAAATCCTGTGGTTTCTGATAGTTGTGGCAACTTTGAATCTCATTGTATGTGGTAAAGGAGGGCACGTAATGAAGTAATCTATAGCACACACTTCATACCACTCAGATTTCATGTTATTACAGCTAATGAATTACAGTATTTATTTGATCTGTTTTAAATGTGACATTTTGTTATTTCAGGAAATGTTTTCATATTTGTCCAGTCAACTACAGAAGTTGTCAGAAGCCTACAGTGAAAGACTATTGCAGACACCTCACAATCCCATATCGTTAGGTAATTTTTTCCTTAAAAAAAAGAGAATCAGTACTTCTTATCCTTCCTTAGGAAGAAGTTGGTGTTTACAGCAAAAGAACTCTTTTTGACTAAATGCTACTTTGAATTCATTGCAGTATTAATTTGTAAATTGAAAAAATTTAGCCTTTAGAAATGTCTTTAATTATTTCTAAGATAAAACCTATCCACTGAATCAGGATCAGTGAATCCTTTATGTATATTCACTATAAGCATTATAGTGAAACTTTCTCCAGGATTGGGGATATAGCTCAGTGGTGAAGCACTTGCCTAGCATACCAGAATCCCTAGGTGTGATCCCCAGTACCACAGAATTAAATAAACAAACAAAACTCTCCACTTAGCAATACCAACATATCAGAAATTAAAGTTTTCGTTATGTTTTTAAAAGTGTTATTACTTAAGAGAAATCTGTACTTATTGTGTGTGTTATATTTGGTACCAGGGATTGAACCCAGAGGTGCTTTCCCACTAAGCCACATCCCCAGCCCTTTTTTATGTTTTATTTAGAGACGGGGTTTCACTAAGTTGCTTAGGGTCTCACTAAGTTGCTAAGTCTGGCTTTGAACTTACAATCCTCCTGCCTCAGCCTCCTAAGCTGCTGGGATTACAGGCGTGTGCCACTGCACCCAGCTAAATTTGTTTGTATAAGAAAAAAATGATAATATAAATATAGAATTATGCATTTAACTAATGAGCTTCACAATTATCCCTTTAACTGGTGAATATGTGTGTGTGTGTGTGTGTGTTTATATAGCATAATAGTATGAATCATTTGTAACTGAAGCCTTTTTAAGAATAGGCTTCTGTGGAAAACCATTTGGGCACCAATGTAATATCATCCCAATCCCTTGCTGATAGGTAGGAGCTGGTTTGGGATAGTCAGAATGTCAGTTCTGTTGTGTGCTAACCTCTCATCAGTGTTTTCCTATCTCCAAAATAGAGATAATTATCCCTCACATGCAAAATTATTAAAATTGGTTGAGGTTATGTTTGTAAAGTATCTATCATGGTAAGTCAGCCTTCAGTAAATGGTAACTGTAATAGTGGTGGCATGTCCACAGTTTACCCACACACTCTCAGAAGGATCATTTCCATTTCCATAAGAAGTTGATCCTGGGCTGGAGGTATAACTCAGTTGGTAGAGTGCTTGCCTAGCATGTACAAGGCTCTGGGTTCAATCCCCAGCACCACACACACACACACACAAAAGTTGATCTTGCAGTCTTAAATATGTACTAAACTATTTCCCATATTCTCATTTTACAAGTTCTTAAAACTTGGTTGAGTTTGAATAAGCAGCCATATTGATCATGTCATTGTTTCATCTATTTAGTTGGAAAAACTCACTTTTTGGTAGGGTGATATGGAAATTCTATTCCTAATTGTGAACATATTAATTTACATAAAACTATGTCTGAAATTGAAACAAATCCCTGATGTCATTTATTAAGTTCTTTAAAGTGATATTGTGCCACTTGACAGACAATGAATAAAAAGTAATTTCTCTGTTTTGGGATTTTGTGTGTGTGCATGTGTGTGTGCTAGTAAGCCAGAGCTTACAAAGATATTTTTTCTTTTTCAGCTATGACACTTAAGACACTAGATGAACACCAAGACAAAGCTGTCACTCAGCTTGGCTCAATGCTTTTTACCAGACAGGTTTCTGGAGCCAGGTAGGTGTAATTTAAAAGAAACTTAGGTTATTTGGCTTTTCCAAGTTAACTCTAATAAAATACTTTCTTCTCCAATAACCCTCCCAAATATATGCTGAACTATGCCTGAGAATTCATTGTGGACTCAAAGAATGATGAGATAGAGAATCTGTAAGAATATTATTCACCCACCTGTGGATTTTCTATGCTTGAAATCGTCCCAGAAAGATATGAATCTTGTTTAATAGATATATAGAAACAAAGTTTCATTCCTCTCTCTAGAGTTTTTTGTCTATTTCTTTTGTTAGATGATTTTCATTGATATGATATATAGTATTAGAAAGTCATTACTAAGTTCAAATGAAATTTTGCTAAAGAAATGCTGTTTCCTGAACTAAAAGGGTTATGGAATTCTTGCCTAAACTGCCTTGGAAACATGTTCTTTTTCCTCTGATATATACATGGCATGAAAATGAACCTTCATTTAGCATGATAAATTTGAAGAAGCCAGAAAAATTACTTGAAAGAAGTATCTTGCTCTAAATGCTCTTCCACACATACTGCTGTTAGAGAGTTTCATTCTGACTACCAGAGAGTAGAAATTTTACACCAAAGAAAATATCAGATTAATTTAGCTTATGAACTCTTATCTACATGGAGTATGGTCTTGACAATTGCTTTTTCCAAAATGCTTTTCTTGACCTGACTTTCAGTATTGCTACTGTTTCTTTATATTTAGGTTGATCTTAATTGACTTCTTAAAAAAAAAATAGTAAAAGGCCGGGCACAGTGATGCAAGCCTATAATTCTAGCACTTTGGGAGGCTGAGACAGGAGAATGGCGAGTTCAAAGCCAGCCTCAGCAACAGCGAGGCGCTAAGCAACTCAGTGAGACCCTGTCTCTACATAAAACACAAAATAGGGCTGGGGATGTGGCTCAGTGGTTGAGTGCCCCTGAGTTCAATCTCCAGTACCAAAAAAAAAAAAAAGTAAAAGATTAGAAATATACTGTTATCTAAGTATGCCTGTGAAATCAAGCTTAGCAAATGCATGGGCCAGTGCTCAGTATTACACTTTGCTGATATCGACCCCATCGTAAGTAGTTTTGTCATTTCTTCTGGCTCCTTGCTTTAAAGCCCTGCATTGCATAGCACTGATCAGATAGTTGGAATTTAGTTTGTTGATTTTTTTGAGGTGAAACACTACAATTAAAGTGGTTCGACTTAAAGTGTCCATATGAGTTCAGATTCCAGATTTGGCACAAAAACAACTTACTTTCTTTTTACTACTTTGAAAATGTAAAAATGTTTGAGATTCCTAGAGCTTGTTCTTTTATAGAAGATAAATAAATACTAATCATCAGGCAGGACTTCTTAATATGAAATAGCAGTGTATTGTATAATTTCATTTTAAGGCCGACAATCTGTTTGCATAGGCCATGATTTATGGCTGTTTTTAAGCCTCTTAATAGATGAATGGCTTAGTAAGACAAATATCTTTTGTTTATGGGTGACATTCTGTTAACATCACCAGACATATTAAATTGATAAATCTTCTCCCTTTCAGGGTTGTGCCTCTTGGGTCTGTGCAAACTGTGAGTGGCTACACTTTCAGAGGCTTTATGTCCCATACAAATAATTACCCTTGCGCTTACCTCAATGCTGCAGCGGCCATCGGAATGAAGATGCAGGATGTGGACTTGTTCATAAAGAGACTTGATAAGTGTTTAAAGACTCTAAGGAAAGAAGGCAAAAAAGACAGTGATGTGTCTGTAGTTGACAATTATGACAAAGCTAAGGATGTGGACGTTGAAGAAATGGCTTTAAAACTAGATAATGTACTTCCTGGTACAAATCAGGATACTTCTTTATGATATGTGAAATGTTTCTTTTTGTAATTTGAAAGACATGATGTGGCTACAGTACAAAGAAGCAGTTAAAGGAAAGAACTGAGAATTTTGAATTGAGAAATTTATAGAGAATATTCAGTTGAGGACTAGACTGTGGTCTTGAGTTAGCTCTTGATGGTTGCTATGTTTTTTATTTTTAGACTGCCTCGATCTTTTTGATCCTTAACAGGTTAAAATATGCAATTAACATTTTTCTGTTAGAATATTTGTTAATTAAACATCATGGTTCGGATAATTCTTACAAATGTAATGATGATAAAATCACCTGATTCTCTTTGAAATGTAGAGTGCTTCTTCCTAACCATTCTTCAGTATTCACAAACCTCTATGTTTCTGATCACACAGAATCTGGAAAGATCTCTAATGCTGCTGATTATTGAGTGCTTCCTCAGGTGTCGCAGTATTCCTGTAAGAGACATTCTCCAAGGAAGCAGAGTCAGGTGTGAACGTCCATTTAGACGCAAGAGCAATGGTTCTCAACTGGGAGGGTTTGCTTGTATCTAAGCAACATTTGGGGACATTTTTGGTTGTTACAACTGGTGGGATATAATTGACATTTGGTGGGGAGAGGCCATGGGTACTGCTCAACATCCTGTAATTCCTGGAACAGAGTTAATCGGCCCAAGATGTGAGTGATGCTGAGGCTAGAGAACTGCTCTGAAAGACATGAAATCCTCAAGTACAGAGAAGTTCTCTATAACGACCTTAGTCATGCAGTAGTTACAGTCATGTGCTACATGATGACTTTTCTATCAGCGAGGGACTGCATGTTAGATAGTAGTTTCATAAGATTATATTACCTGATGACATCATATCCATTTTGCTTTGGTTTTACCTTTTTTTTTTTTTGGTAGTACTGAGGATTGAACCCAGAGGCACTTTACCACTGAGCTACATCCCCGGCCCTTTTCTTTTTTTTTTTTTAAATTTTTTCAGTTGTAGATGGACACAATATCTTTATTTTATTTATTTATTTTTATGTGGTGCTGAAGATTGAACCCAGTGCCTCATGCATGCAAGGCAAGCACTCTACCACTGAGCCATAATCCCAGCCTCCCTTTTCATTTTTATTTTGAAAAAGAGGTTCACAAAGTTGGTGGAGCTGCCCTGAGTCACTGGGATTATAAGAGTGTTCCACCAAGCCCAGCACCATCTTGGTTTGTGTGTTTGTGCAACTGTACTTTGACATTCACTTAACAGCTGCACTAATGATGTATTTCTCAGACCATGTCTCCATCATTAAGCAACACATGACTGTCCTCCAGGAAGCTAGCTAGCTCTAGAAATATTAGCTATACTGCATAGAGAACCTTAAGTGATAACTAGGGTATTGAATTCTAAACATGTCATTATAAATTGTTTCATATGGCACGTGCACATTTTTCCATTTGGGAAAGTGAAAACTTCGTTCTATTTGTTGTTTTTGCTTTAAGCAACCTTGTATATTGATTAGTTTGCTCAGCAACCATCAAGATTGGTTACACTTTGGGAGGCTGAGACAGGAGGATTACATGAGTTCAAAGCCAGCCTCAGCAACAGCAAGGCACTAAGCATCTCAGTGAGACCCTGTCCCTACATAAAACACAAAATAGGGCTGGGGTGTGGCTCAGTGGTCGAGTGCCCCTGAGTTCAATCCCCAGTACCAAAAAAAAAAAAAAAAACCATTGGCTATCAAGGGTATTTTGTAAAATTCTTGCTAGGGAGATAAAAATGATGTTGTATGATAAGTGGGCGTATTGCTTTCTCTGTCCATATGCTTATTTTCTGAGTCTGAGATTACAAGTTTATTGACTCTTTTTTTTTTTTTTTTTAAATATTTTTTTAGCTGTAGATGGACATAATGTCTTTATTTTATTGCTTTGTATGTGGTGCTGAGGATCGAACCCAGGGCCCCACGCATGCGAGGCAAGCGCTCTACCGCTGAGCCACAATCCCAGCCCCGCAAGTTTATTGACTCTTAATGATTTTTATTAATTTTAAGAAATCAGCTGATGTCTCATAGCCTAAGGAGTTGGCGAAGCCTCTGAATACACCACCTGTGTTCTTAAAACCTGCTCTGGGGAGCATATTTTAATCAAGAGATGCTCATGGGGGGATAAGGTCCCGTGGACAAATAATTCAGGAAATACCTTTGCAGACCTGCTTATGGCATATTGAAAGCTCTAGAAAACTCCTTTAGTAAAGATTAGTTTGGTTTGACTAAGTCTTAATCTAAAGAGAAACCTATTTTTAAAGTAAAATACTACTTAGTAACATCCCCTCAAACATACTTTTGAACTAGAGTAGGAGATGCTGTGTCGACTTAGGTGTGGTAGTTTTCTTGATTTGGCGGTGTCAAGTGTACAAGAAAGTTTCCTGGTACGTTGGTGATGTGTGCATTATCTTAGGCTGTTTTAAACATGAACTCGGGCAGAGACCACTCCCTTTATGTCTAAGTCAGAATGCTTCAGACGTTGGCTTGACAGCCTTAAAAGTCAAGACTGAGTTAAGATGAAGTACTTACTTTATGTAAATATTAAAAAGGTTGTCTTTTAATGTATTAAATTTGGGGGCCTTAAAATTTTAACTACAATTACTCATTCCAAAGGAGTAAATACTGGATTGCAAAGTTATTTATATAATGTTTTCTGTGTGAATTTGGGACTAAGTTGTAGAACCAGCAAAGATGAACCAGGCACGGACAAACCCTCTCGAATCCAGGAAGGGACCAGAGTGATGCTGCAGATGTAAGTGCTGGCAGAGCGGTGTGCCCTGCATGTGAGCCAAAATTGCTTTCTAGAGCCAGTGATCTATACTGTGTGGTCATCATTTAGCTTAAGAAAGGCCAGAGTCAAGAGACTAGCGCATGTCTCCGCATTGCAGTTATCAGCAGTTCTTGGCCTCCAGCTGCTGAATAGATAATTAAAGAATTACATGAACCCATGTGTGAGTGATACACGGGGCATAACATTTTGTCCCCGACACACAAAATCAGCTACAATGTTTATCATAACCCCATCCCCTCTTTGTCAGTGTTTTTGAAATTCCAGGTCTAGTCATTAACGTCACATGGACCTTGGGGTCATAGAACTCAGCGTAGTTTTTGAAGGGATGTTGCTTCTGTATCTTCAGGCTTCCTTTGCCCCTACCCCAGGACCTTCTTCCTTCCCTCTCCCATTCCCACATTTAAGTATTAAAAAGTGTATATATAAGATTACTTACTATAAATTGCTAGTGCTGATTGGTCAGCTTCATAATTTGTTTTGTTATCCTTGAACTGCGGCAGGGGTCAATGAAGGAGACTTTTCTATCCCCTTAGATGATCTGTCTTTGTGATCCCTTATTAAAAGGCCATCAGATTAAAATTTGAGAGTTGGGCTTTTAAAGTCACTGGGCTGTAGTGGAGGAGTCTGCCCAGAAAAGAAAATGAAATAACATGAGCTCTTGTATGGTCACTGACAGAGCAGGGAGAGGGGTTTTAAATCACACTCTCACTGTGGCTCTTGGTCCTCTGCCGAGGAGTCTTTCTATAAAGGAATAATATGTGAGTCCAGCTTCAGGAGCCGTGTTCAACTACAAATCTTTTCTATTTAGCTTTTTGTGTTAGTTGAATTAAGTTGCAGAATAAGAATTATTGAATGCAGTTCTGTTCAGCCAGCAGGCACTTGATGAACAGAATGGTAAATATAAATTACAGTCTAATTCATATAATTCTGCAGTGGTTCTATTTCTTTAACTACCACAATAAGAACTGTCATTGAGACCTGAGCTACAGAACGTGCTTTTATTTTTAGACTATGCCTGTGGTTTCCATAGATTTTAGTGAAATTTAAATTAAACAAAGGTGTTTTTGTTGCTGTTGTTGTTTTACTGGTGATGTTGCTTTAATAATGAATTAGTAGCTCATTCTGAGAGTTAAATTCTTGTGTCCCTTCATAATCAAGTTGAAAACAACAGCAACAACAACAAAAATCAGCAAATCTCTTATTATACTCAGAGAAATTTTTGAAACACATACACATTTTGCCGCATATAAAAAGTGGGTTCACTTTTCCCACTAAGTTCTAGTTTCTGCCAAGCCCTCATGTGGTTTTATGTTTTACATTCATGAGCCTGAAATTATTTTGCAATTTTAGAAAAATCCAGTTTTGAATACATTAGAAATCATTTCAGGCCTCTGAATAATTTGGTGAGAACTGATTGAGTATGCTATGAACAGTTCTTCTGTAAGAGTTCCTGTAGGAGGTTTTTTCCTTTGTCGCATTGCTTTGTGACCCTCGTGGCCAGTCTTGGTCTACGGGTCTGATGTACCCACTGTCCTTTTGTGCTTTGCTTTTCACTTCCATTCCGCCTGTCATGATGTGTACAGCACGAGATGATGAGTTTAGAGCTGATGAATGTGTGTCTTTGTAGTTTTCCACCTAATATTCTACATTTCAAACTGAGGCCTTGGGCAAAACCTGGAAATGTGTATACTGTTTTCTCAGGCAGTGTCAACGTGGGCTTTTGGAGAAATGTGAAGAAAGGCGATGTTGAACTGTTTAACGGGGCAGTTTTAGCCATGAACATGTGAAGCTGATGTCAGCCTGCTAACCTGTATGACTTTATCAAAGGGAAAAAATGTATCCAGGAATATTTTTGGTGTAGACTGTTTAAATATAAAATTGAATTGTATAATTTATTACATGAGATTAATTTTTAATAAATCACTGATAGTAACTCATTATTCTACCTAGTCATTATTATAGATAAAACATAAATGTACAAATAACTGACACTAAATTACTTGCTCATTTTTGGATTTTGTCATCAGTATCAACTTGCCCAGAAATCAGCAAGAAAAATCAGACTTGTAATGATGTATGGCTGGGATCTGAATTGTTTTGACGATGATGATGACTGGCAGCAGGGTTTGAACCCAGGGGCACTTAACCACTGAACCACATTCCCATTTTTTATTTTTATTCAGAGACAGGGTCTCCCTAATTTACTTAGGGCCTCTCTAAATTGCTGAGGCTGGCCTTGAACTTGTGATCCTCCTGCCTCAACCTCCTGAGTTGCTGAGATTATAGGCATTTGCCACCACACCCGGCCTGAATTACTATTTTTTTTAAAGGAAGGAGATGACATCTTGCAAAGGGTTGATTGACTATAGAAATTTGGACATTTAACAATATTTAACCTTTTTTAAAAGAAACACTGTCTTTTATTTGGAAATAAAATAGATGAATTAGTGTCACTTCAGATTTCACTTTTAACTTGTGCTTTTTGGATCATGCTGATGGTGCCTTTGGGAGTTACATCTCTCTACTGCTACTTATGCACAACGAGCTCACATATTACCTCTCTGCGTCTCATTTTCATCCATAATATGTGAAATGGACACAACATTATGGGACTGAGGATTAAATGAAATAATGTGCAGTGATTAATTCAGTGAAACGGCCCCGTTGACTGCTGTGATGCTCTGTGTAAAGCTGTATTCTACTAAGTAGATTAAATTAAAATGTATTCTTTATCATCTGTTTATTCCATAGAGATTTTTTTTTGAGGGAAGTCATCAATGAATGTTGTTCAGTGGAAATAAATTTTAAGCATTTATAGTTGACTTCAGATGACTTTTTAAAAATTTATTCTTTTACTTTTAGGGTTTTCCTACTTTGTTTTTGAGTTTCCTTTGGTTTTGCATTGAAATTTGAGGATGAAAACATACACACACACATACACTTTTAAAGTGCTTTGACTATGCACTTTTATGCACCTGCAACTTGAGATCTTAACCCAGGAGAAATGCACAGAACAAGTTTGTGCCACAGCGATGCCACAGGGATTATGTTATCTGACAGCAAAATTTTGGGTGTAGTCAGGAGACCTGTAAGCATAACAGTTGTTTGGTATATTTAGCCCTGTTCTTATAGGACTTTAGGTAGAACAGCTTGTCATGGCTCTAAATTTATATCTTGAGCATACCTTTTTTTCCTGATCCGCATACTTGTGTGCAACCGCCCAATCACCGCCTCTTGATGTCTAACAGACCTGCCAAAGAGGATTCCTAGATCCCCCACATTCCTAAATGTGTCCGCCCACAGCCTTCCCCACCTCAGCTGTTCACACTCCTGTTCTTTCCATTGCTTGGGCCCCAAACCTCGGAATTATCCTCGACTCTATGTCTAATCAAGAGTCATGTTGTATCTGCCTTGAAATTTTACCCAAGATCAAGTGCCTTCTTCCTGTAACCAACCAGCTCTGAACTACTAATGGTTCTTATTTGTATTGTTACAGCACCTTCCTACATTCCCCCATAAAGGTCTCCCTGCTTCTACCCAGACCCCTGTGCAGTCTGTTCTCAGTGCAACCGCCAGAGGGACCCTTTGAAATTGATCATGTCACTTACCTGCTCAAACTTGTGCCAGTAATTTGCTGTACCACTCGAGTACAAGCAGAAGTCCTGCATCCAACCATGCTACCCACCCCTCATCCTGACGACTTGTCTCCTACATTCATCCTTGTCTCTCTGCTCCAGCCACACTGGCCATCCTGTTTTCAGCTAGAAAACACCTGGAACAGCCTCCGCACTGGCTGTTCCATCTGCCTCGGAACGCCTCTTCACCCAGGTGCCTGCCTGTCTCACTCACTTCCTTTGCAGTTATTAAATTTCCTCCTTTTCAATGACTACACTTTTTAATACCGTAGCTGTCGCCCCAACCTGAACAGAGAGACAGCTTTCTAAGTTTATTTGGGGGCTCATGGTTTCAGTAGACTCCACTCCCTGGGGCTCAAGGTGAGGCAGAACATCGTTGGGAGAGTGTGGCAGAGGGAGGAAGCTTACGTCATCACCAGGAAGCAGAGACTCCACTCGCCAGATACAAACTACACCCATAGCCATGCCCTGAGCAAACTACTTCTCCAGCCACACCCCACCTGTCTCCAGTTACCACTCAATTAATCCTGTCAGGGATTAAATCACTGATTAGGTTAAGGCTATAACCAAATCATTTTTCCTCCAAACCTTGTATTGTCTCACATATGAGCTTTTGGTGGGCACCTCACCTCCAAACCGTAACACTGTCTTACCTTAAAATTGAAGGTAAGAAGACTCAATTTCAGTGTTCCTATTTAAAGGCAGATTGGAATTCAGTAGGTCTGGGGTGGGGCCAGCGTTTTGAGCAAATTCCTAGGTGACACCTGTTCTGTTTATTAGTCTCTCACACTTGGGACAGAGATCCAACATACTACACAATTTCTATATTTGTTATGTCACCTGGTTTGTGCCCCTCTGCTAGACCAGAAGACCTACCAAAGCAGAGTCTTCTTTCACTCATCTATTCCAAGCACCTAAACTGCTCCTGCCACATGATGCATTCTCAAATACTTGTATGAATGATTCAGTAGTTATTAAATATTTATATAACTATGTATGAAATCCCACCATGTCTAATTGAAACTATTCAGCAATTTTCCATCTTCAAAAATTTTCCTTGAGATGGCGAACATTAAGAGGTAGTACTCAGGCCTCCCTGTAAGGAAAGACTTGCTCCCCAGCTTCAAGGAGCTGCTCCGCTGACAATCTCCTGTTTAAGCCAAAGTTACACTCTTTGGTCAGTTTCTGAGCCAGGCCATGGGGCAGTTGTCACCTGATGCTGTGTCTTCTAATAGGCAGTTTTGCTTGGGGGCTCCCTGCAAGGCTGGCAGATACTCTTGTCAAACCTTATCACAGGCTGATGCCCACCTCTGCCTAGCTTCTCCCTTTTCTTTGACAGCTATTAGTCCCCAATAAACCTTTTGCTTCCTTTCTCTTCATCTGGTTCCCAGAGGATCCAATTTATAACACTTGAGCCCCAAAGACCCCTGCCTACCTTTCTACTCCGGTTCTCTTCCCCCCTCCCTTGCTTTAAACAAACCTGCCAACCCTTGCCTTGCACCATGTGACCCTATTCAAACAGTAACCTACAGCGGAGCTCAGCAGCCTCCTGAGTCTCCTGTGCTGGCCTGCACAGATCGTGACAGTTTCTGTCCGGCCTTTTTAAGCTATTTCCTGGTGTAAAATACAAATTACATTTTGAAATATGGATCCAGACTTAATGCTTTGGCACACCTTTGATAAGTGGTCACAGACAGAGAAGTCAATCATGCAGTGACCAATCCTCAGGAAATTTCCTGCAAAGCCACAGGGTGACAACAAAGTGAGAGGCCAGATTTCAACCCCAGCTCTACCACTCAGTGACTGGGCACAGGTTTCCTTTGACTGGTCCATAAAATGAGGATAAGACCTCAAAGGGGTAAAATAAATATAAATGAAATTATACATGTACTTAGCAAGGAGTTGGGTATGTAGCAAGCAGTGTGACCATAGCTAGTATTAAACAGTAGTTAACTACAAGCAAGAAAAAGAAAAAGATATTTACTAAAATAGCACCAGAAGTAGTCCTTATAAGATGCAGATATGTTTGTTAACCTGTTTATTAAGACCAATTTGTCCAGGTTTAAAAAGAAAATTGAGCTGGGGACTCTATTCAGAGCTTTTGGCCTACGTGGCCCTTGCTAGAGGTGGCTCTTCCCTCCTCTTTGCTCTGCCATGGTGGGACTCCCTCCCTTGCGTCTTCATTTTCTTCTGTTAAAATACAGATGCTGCGGGAACTAGAGACTGCCATTGATCCTTATCAGTTAGTGATTTCTTAGTTTGGGCAAGTTTATCAGCTATTACTGCAAGAATGAGTTACAGAATGGGTAAACTAAAACAAACTCCTTTTATCACTCTTTTTTATCATCTAAACTTATGCCTCCTGCCTCCCCATAGGAGGACACCTCAGTGTCCGTCACTGACCCTAGCATTCACCAAGTCCCATTTTGTTTCACGCACCTCACTGGCCACTCCTCCCCTCTAGTATGTCAAAGCAAATCTCAGACGTCATTTCTGGGTAAGGGTCACATCTTAATGTGTACCTCAAAAGTAAAGGACTCTCTCTCTCTCTTTTAAGTCACAGTACCATTATCCCACCTAAATGTGTTGGCAGTGATATAGGGACTTATATCATTCAAATATGGGGTCAACCACACCAGAGTTCCTGCCCACCGGTGGGAGCATAGGCCAAGACCCAGGACTACCTTTAGGGACCCCCACGGGAGCTCAGCCAAGGGCAGACCTGAGAATGCTAGCCCTCAATCACAGTGGAACCCAGACCCAGGTGAAGGACTGCCTCCAGGCACCCCTGTGGGAGACCTGGCCTAAGTGAGGCCTGGGACCGCCCCTAGTTCTGCGCCACAGTTCCTGCCCACTGGTGGGAGCACAGCCAAGGTCAGGCTCGAGATTGCTACCTACCAATCTGGGTTCCCACAGGGGAACCCAGACCCAGGTGAAGGACTGCCTCCAGGAACCCCAGTGGCTGAGGCCCGTGACCACAACCAGTTCAGTGTCAGAGGCCCTGCAGATCTGTGGGAGCCCAGGCCCAGGGCTAGACCCATCACCTGGAATCCCTGAAGGAGTCCAGGCCAAGATCAGCCCTAGGACTGCCCTCACAGGTCTGTGTGAGAGCCCAGGCCCAGGATCGCCACTGTACTTAGTAGGGATCCACACTGTTGCTCCCTTCCTGTATCCATCTTTTACACTGCAGCCATCCCCATAGTTCTTCCCATGTATTAGCCTTTACCTCGAATCAACAGACAGGGCCTGGAGGCAGCAGCCCACCAAAGCGCTGCATCTCCAATCAATCAGCCCAAAGCCATTGTAAGGCCCACTCTTTTAGGCCCATCTCTGAAAGTGTTTGCATCTATCTTGGGCCACTCCCACTGCCATCTTGAGTTACCGCCAACACCATCTTTAGTGGCAGTAGTGTCCATCTGGGGACACTTGCTGGGGAATCTGTAGTGTCACTACAAGATTATAGGATAGAAACTTCAGTACCTCAGACCAGCACTGCAAGAAAGGAAGATACATAATCAACATGAAAAAACAAGGGAAGAAAGTGCCCCAAATAAACCAAGATACTACAATAATAGAATCCATTGACAGCAGAGTTGATGAAATGTCAGAGAAAAAATTTAGAATGTACATAATTAAAATGATCTGTGAATTAAAGAATGACTTAAGTGAGCAAATACAGGCAAAAATCGATCACTCCAACAAAGAGATAAGAGAGCAAATAAAGGCAACCATTGATCACACCAACAAAGAGATAAGGGAGCAAATAAAAGTAGCAAAAGATTAAGAAAAAGCGAGAGATTGTGAAAAAAAAATCAGAAATTCTTGAAATGAAGGAAACAATAAACCAAATAAAAAATTCAATAGAAAGTATCACCAGCAGACTAGATCACTTGAAAGACAGAACCTCAGTTAATGAGGACAAAATATACAATCTTGAAAATAAAATTGACCATACAGTGAAAATGGTAAGAAACCATGAACAAAACATACAAGAAATATGGGACTGCATCAAAAGACCAAATCTAAGATTTATTGGGATAGAAGAAGGCACTGAATTTCAAACCAAAGGAATGCACAATCTCTTCAATGAAACAATATCAGAAAATTTCCCAAACATGAAAAATGAATTGGAAAATCAAATACAAGAGGCTTACAGGACACCAAATGTACAAAATTACAATAGATCTACACCAAGTCACATTATTATGAAAATGCCCAGCATACAGAATAAGGATAGAATTTTAAAGGCTGCAAGAGAGAGGAATCAGGTTACATATAGGGGGAGACCATTTAGATCTCAGCAGATTTCTCAACCAGAAGATCATGGAACAACATATTACCAAGCTCTGAGAAAAATGGATGCCAACCAAGAATCTTATATCCAGCAAAATTGAGCTTTAGATTTGATGATGAAATAAAAACCTTACATGATAAACAAAAGTAAAAAGAATTTACAGCAAGAAAGCCTGCACTATACAGCATTCTCAGCAAAATATTCCATGAGGGGGAAATGATAATCAACAATGAAAATATACAAAGAGAAGAACTACACTAAAGGAAAGGCCAAAGGAGAAACCAAGTCAAGGTAAAAACCAAAATTAAACCCAAATGACCAGGATTACAAATCATATTTCAATAATAACCCTGAATGTGAATGGCCTAAACTCATCAATTAAAAGACATACAGGACAGACTAGATTTTTTAAAAAGACCTAACAATATGCTGCCTTCAAGAGACTCATCTCACAGGAAAAGACATCCACAGACTGAAAGTGAAACAATGAGAAAAAATGTATCACTCACATGGACAGCATAAACAAACAGGAGTTTCCATCCTCACATCAGATAAAGTGGACTTCAAACCAAAGTTAGTGAAAAGGGATAAAAAGGACATTTCATACTTCTTAAGGGAACAATACATCAACAAGACATTATCATAAATATCTATGCCCCAAACAATGAGTGATCTATGTATATCAAATAAATCCTTCTCAACTACAAGAATCAGATAGACCACAACACAATAATACTTGGTGACTTTAACACAGCTCTCTCACCACTGGATAGATCTTCCAAAAAAAAAAACCACTAAACAGAGAAATCATAGAATTCAATAAAACAATCAATATATATAGTATTTGATCCATCAGTGAGTGAATACACTTTTTTTAGCAGCACATGGATCCTTCTCCAAAATAGATCATGTATTATGTCACAAAAGCACAAGTCTTAGCAAATTAAAAAAAAATAGAGATACTATCCTGAATCCTATCTGACTATAATGGAATAAAATTAGAAACCAATAACATATTAAAAAATAGAAACTACTCCAACACCTGGAAACTAAATAATATGCTATTGAATGACACATAGATAACAGAAGACATCAGGGAAGAGATTAAAAAAAATTCTTAGAGGTAAATGAAAACTCTGATACAACATATCAAAATCTCTGGGACACCATGAAGGCAGTGCTATGAGGAAAGTTCATTGCATTAAGCTCATTCATTAAAAGAAGAAAAAGTCAACAAATAAATGACTTGACTCTACATTTCAAAGCCTTAGAAAAAAAGAACAAACCAAGAAGTAGAAGACAGGAAATAATTAAAATCAGGGCTGAAATCAACAAAATTGAAACAAAAGAAACAATTCAAAAAGTTGACAAAACAAAAAGCTGGTTCTTTGAAAAAATAAATAAAATTGACAAACTCTTAGCCAACCTAATGAAAAGAAGGAGAGAGAAAACACAAATTATTAAAATTCATGATGAAAAAGGAAATATCACAAGAGACACTATTGAAATACAGAGGATAATTAGAAACTATTTTGAAAATTTATACTCCAGTAAAATAGAAAACCCTGAAGACAACAACAAATTTCTAGAGGCATATGACCTACCCAGACTGAACCAGGAGGTCATACACAACTTAAACATATCAATTTCAAGCAAGGAAATAGAAGATGCCATCAAAAGCCTGCCAACCAAGAAAAGTCCAGGACCAGGTGGATTCTGAGCCGAGTTCTACAAGACCTACGAAGAAGAATTAATACCAATACACCTCAAACTATTTCATGAAATAGAAAAGGAGGAAACTCTTCCAAACTCATTCTATGAGGTATCACCCTGATACCAAAAACCAGACAGAGACACATCAAAGAAAGAAAATTTCAGACCAATATCCCCCATGAACATAGATGCAAAAATTCTCAATAAAATTTTGGCAAATTGCATACAAAAACATATTTAAAAATAATGCACCATGATCAAGTGGGGTTCATTCCAGGGATGCAAGGTTGGTTCAACATACGGAAATCAATTAACATAATCCATCACATCAATAGACTTAAATATAAGTATCACATGATTTTATCAATTGATGCAGAGGATGCATTTGACAAAATACAGCACCCTTTATGTTCAAAACTAGAAAAACTAGGGATAGTAGAACATACCTCAACTTTGTAAAAGCTATCTATGCTAAACCCAAGGCCAACATCATCCTAAATGGAGAAAAATTAGAAGCATTCCCTCTAAAAATGGGAACAAGACAGGGATGCTCTCTTTCACCACTGCTATTCAACATAGTCCTTGAAACATTAGCCAGAGCAATTAGGCAGATGAAAGAAATTAAAAGGATAAGAATAGGAAAAGAATTTGCTAAACTATCATTATTTGCTGATGACATGATTCTATACTCACAGGATCCAAAAAATTCCACCAGAAAACTTCTAGAATTAATAAATGAATTAAGCAAAGTAGCAGGATATAAAATCAATACCCATAAATCAATTGCATTTCTATACATCAGTGATGAATCCTCTGAGAGAGAAATTAGGAAAACTACCCCATTCACAATAGCTTCAAAAAAAAAAAATTCTTGGGAATCAACTTAACAAAAATGGTGAAAGACCTCTACAATGAAAACCACAGGACGCTAAAGAAAGAAATGAAGAAGACCTTAGAAGATGGAAAAATCTCCCATGCTCCTGGATAGGCAGAATCAATATTGTCAAAATGGCCATACTGCCCAAAGTGCTATATTGATTCAATGCAATTCCAATTAAAATCCCAACGTCATTCCTTACAGAAATAGAAAAGGCAATCATGAAATTCATTTGGAAGAATAAGAGACCTAGAATAGCCAAAGCAAGCCTTAGCAAGAAGAGTGAAGCAGGAGGCATCACAATACTAGACCTTAAACTATACTACAAAGCAATAGTAACAAAAATGGCATTGTACTGGCACCAAAACAGACATGTAGACCAATGGTACAGAATCGAAGACATAGAGATAAGTCCACTTAAATACAGTTATCTTATACTAGACAAAGGTGCCAAACATGTACATTGGAGAAAAGATAGACTCTTTAACAAATGGAGCTGGGAAAACTGGAAATCCATATGCAGCAAAATGAAATTAAACCCCTATCTCTCACCATGCACAAAATTCAACTCAAGGTGGATCAAGGACCTGGGAATTAGAGCAGAGATCCTACACTTAATAGAAGAAAAAGTAGGCCCAAATCTTCATCATGTCGGATTAGGACCTTACTTCCTTAACAAGACTCCTGTAGTGCAAGAAGTAAAGTCAAGAATCAATAAATGGGATGGATTCAAACTAAAAAGGTTCTTCTCAGCAAAAGAAACAATGAATGAAGTGAACCGAGAGCAGACGTTCTGGGAACAAATTTTTGCTACACACACATCTGATAGAGCACTGATCTCCAGGATATATAAAGAACTCAAAAAACTTAACACCAAAAAAACAAACAACCCAATCAATAAATTGGCTAAGGAACTGAACAGACACTTCTCAGAAGATATATAATCAATCAACAGACATATGAAAAAATGTTCAACATCTCTAGCAATTAGAGAAATGCAAATCAAAACTACCTTAAGATTTCATCTCATGCCAATCAGAATGGCAACTATCAAGAATACAAACAATAAGTGTTGGTGAGGTTGTGGGGGAAAAGGCACGCTCATACATTGCTGGTGGGACTGCAAATTGGTGCAACCAATCTGGAAAGCAGTGTGGAGATTCCTCAGAAAACTTGGAATGGAACCACCATTTGAGCCTGCTATCACACTCCTCTGTCTATACCCAGAAGACTTAAAAACAGCATACTACAGTGACGCAGCCACTTCAATGTTTATAGCAGCTCAACTCACAATAGCTAAACTGTGGAACCAACCTAGATGCCCTTCGATAGATGAATGGATAAAGAAACTGTGGTATATATACATAATAGAATATTACTCAGCATTAAAAGAGAATAAAATTATGGCCTTTGAAGGTAAATGGATGGAGTTGGAGAATATCATGCTAAGCGAAGTAAGCTAATCCCAAAAAACCAAAGGCTGAATGTTCTCTCTGATAAATGGATGCTGATCCATAATGGAGGAAATTAAGTCAAAGGAGGAGAGGGAGGGGGAGGGGCATGTGGACAGTAAAGATGGTGGAATGAGATGGACATCATAGCCCTAGCTTCATGTATGACTGCATGTATGTTGTGATTCTACACCACATACAACCAGAGAAATGAAAAGTTGTGCTCCATCTGTGTACAATGAGTCAAAATGCATTCTGCTATCATGTAACCTAAGTAGAATAAAAAAAAACAACATATGGGTTCAGTACTCATTCATTACCTTCCTTTTACACTTGAGTCGGGATCCAAATGAAAGCACCTCTGGGTGGATTTTAGTGGGAAAAGGGTGAGACTTGAGAAATGGAGCAGACCCCACAAGCTCACCACCAATTTCTTCTTTCTGGGTTCTTGTCTCATGAATTCAAAGAATGAAATCCACAGACGAGGATGAGTGAGCGGAAGAGGAGGATTTATTCACGTGTGAATAAAAACACATCCCACAGTGCAAGAGGACCGGACAGCGGTTGCCCTCTTAGCAGGCTAGTCTAGAGGTTTATGCAGCACTTGGGTTACTGCTATTGGTCCCAATTTATGCTACTCAGGGCTTGGGAGAGCGTGAATGCTCCCCGCTAGCCCTGCACTCCCATCCAGGTCTGGTCCATCTCTGCCTTCTCCGTGGGTGGCCTGCAATTCCAGCTTCCTGGGAGGTTGAGGTCCACAGATTGCAGATGCTGGTTCCAGGCTGCTGGGCTGACATTTGGGGGCTGTGCAGTCTGGCAGCTGGGGAGCCATGTCCTTTCCCCCTCTGAAGAAGTGCTCCGAAGTACCATTAGGGGGCAGGGCAGGGGCGATGACCATTCTGGCTACTTCAGGCTGAGAAGGGGCACTGAAGAGGGATGGCAGTCAAGGTCCTTCTGCAGAGGCCTGTTTGAGGGCCCTCCGTAGAGGGAAGTTTGGTTTTGAATTCCACCTGTGAGGCCATTTATAGCTTGGGTATCTCCCACACTAGGACAATTCAGAAGTCCAGGGTGGCGCTGCTCAGCAGCCAGGGAAACAGGTCAGTTCTAACAGCTTTCCTTGGGGCCAATCACCCTGGGCTTGTAGGGGCTGTGCCAACTCCATACCAGCTCCCAAAGAGTTTCTAGCCCACTGGGGAATTGCAATTTGGCTCCAACTTTCTCTGGTTCTGATGAGACAAGGGCTTGAAGCCATGCCTAGGTGTTAGCTCAATTTCAGTGCCCACTTCCTTGAAGTGAGGTTTTCAGTTAGAATTCTGAATAGGATTAGGCCTATGCAGCAGGTTGGGGTAATTGTCCTAGCCACACAGAGGTTACCTTGAGTCTAAAGCGGATGAAAGGTGCATGGAGCTACCTTGAGCTCTAGCTGCTGGGCTTCATGAGCAGTGAAGGTGGAGTGCCAGCTTAAGTCAGTTTTCCTTGGGAACAGGAGGTAGAAAGTCTCCCCAGGAGAGATCAGAGGAGCGGAATGAGGCGCCCCTGTGGGAAGATTCTGCCCGATGTGTCTCGGGAATCACATTAGAGAGACAGAGGAGTTTTTAGGAGAGGCTTAGAGTGCGTGACCAGATAAAAAACTGAACAGTGATTTTACACGCCTCCTGCCAAAAATCTTGGTCTTAGGCAATAAAGGGGTCCCTTGTGCCCAAATGGCAGGAGGTATAGATAGAAAGCTATGAGGAGAAAATCCAACCATAGTCAGCCTGTTCTTGGAGTAATTCACCTGGAAAGGTGAGCTCCAGGGGTGCCTGGGAAAGCACAGGGCTGCTCAACTCCCCACCCCAACCTTTCCAGGTGAGAACAGATTCCAAGAATGGCACCCAGCTGCTTACGGACAGAGCTGAGGCAGCTCTCAGAGGCCAGTGCCACCCATGGGCCCAGGACAGGGACAGGGACAGGCCTGAGGAGGTGGAGAAACCCTTTGCAAGGCAAAACATTGGCCCAGAACATTCTCACAGCTTCTGGATAGACTATCTTTTTTCTCTCTTATAAAATGCATCTGCTTCTCTTGCGCTTTCTGTTTCCGGTGTCTGTTCTCTATGTCCAGTGGACAGACAGACATGCAAGTCACCACTGCCAAAGACTCAGACCTTTCTGGGGTGGGATGGGGTCTGGTAGGAGGCAGGTGGGAGCCTTTTGAACAGTGACCCCTGCTAATTTCTTGAAGGCAAAAAAATATTCAGCAGTTTTCATCTACTAATTAAAAGCAAATAGGCATTTTAAGATTGGGAAATTCAGCATTTTTTGGGGGGCTGCATTTATGATCATAGTATATTTTATATTTGTTCTCATCTATTTGCAATAAATGTGTTTTGGGGCCAACTTGGTTCATGCTGTTCCCCAGGAAAAAATAAATAAATGGGAATAGAAACACAATCTACAACCAACCAAGCTGCTCCTCCAGCCATCCCCATGGAGCCCAGAGCTTCCTAGGCATGAAATTGACTGACGCACACAGAGGCAGCAGGTGCAGGGCCACATGCCACTTGCCGCCTTTTTTTTTTTTTAGTGTGTGTTTATAATCAGTAAATGGCTGTGGATGTTTAAATGGTTCCCTAATACTGATGGAGAGCGGATGCCATTATAACTTGAACTTGTATTGCCACGCAGATGGTGGAAATAAACATCCAATTCCACACACAGTTTTGTTTGTCTCACTTTTAAAAGATCAGCTGAGTGTCAGGCATCCATGGTGCCAGCAGGGGGGAGGGGAAGGGAAAGCAGAGCTGATTCGCTTCCAGGCTGGCTTTCCTGCTGAGAGCTGAGGACACCGGGCTCCCCCATACGTGGAGAGGTTCATGGTGGCAGCAGACCCCACCCTGGAGTGACAGCCAGCAGCTCCAGACCCCCTTCCCATAATCAAAATGTGTCTCCATCCCATAGTTCTCTGCCTTTGCTGCCTCCTCCCCCCATCAATTGCAAAGCCCCCCAACCCAACCACCCTGGAATTGGCTGAGCCCTCGCGTCTTGTTCTTTAGCACCTTTGGAACACAGTGAGGTTCAGTGTGGCACCAGCACCAGATTCCACTTCGCTTGCTCAGCTCCTCTCCTGTCCCTCCGATTGCAGCCTTCCTGGGGTCTGTGGCTTTACCACATTTTATGGGACCTTAGCACATGTTTTTTTGAACAAATAATCATCAGTTACTTTGTTCACACTACTGAAATAACCAATAAGGTTCAAGTGAACCTAATCCAGAAATATTTGCTTTGCTAGGTTTGAAATAACAGAACTGTCTCTGAATCAAATAGTGCATTTGTGTAGACGTCTTCCCTGGTCACACATGCTTTCGAACACAGCATCTTACTTTCGAGTGGTCTTTGGAACCAGGTAACATGTGGCGATCATACTTATTTTCAACCAAGCCCCAGAGGATCTTGGTGATTAATATGGCTTTCCTGGCATCCCACCAAGAGCAGGGTTTGCGTTTAGTTCACTTTCCATTGCTATAACAGAATGCCTGAGACTGGGTAATTTATAACAAAAAATTGGGCTCATAGTCCTGGAGGCAGAGAGGTCCAAGAGACAGCATCTGCTCTGCTCTGGTGAGGGTCTCTTGCTGCCTCAACTCATGGCAGAAAGCAGAAGGCGAAATGAGAGCTTACACACGAGACAGAGCGCCAGGGGCAGCCTTGCTTTCTAACAACTGGATCTTGCACATTCAAACCACAGAAGGAAGCCTGGGCTTGGGGCCTGACACCAGCCTGGTGCTTTCTTGGAGACACTGCACCTGGGGTTAAGAGCAGAGCAGGGCTTGTCAGCTATCTTTTTCCCTTAAAGGGCCAGGCAAGAGGTTTCGGGCTTGTTGACCACACTATAGTTTGCAAATACCGGAAAGCAGCCGTGACCTGTAAGCTAATGGGCCCGATGTGTTCCAATGGAACTTCATTTATGGATGTGGAGATTTGAATTGCATATACTTTTCATGAGTCTCCAAATGCTCCTCTTTTGATTTACTTTCTTCAATCATTTAAACGTGTAAAATCTATTTGCAGCTCCTGGGCCATACAGACTGGCGGCGGGCTGGATCTCACCCACGCCTTGCTGACCCTCCTTTAGAGCCGGTTCTGCTACAGGCAGAGTGTGTGCCATCTGGGCCGGTTACCTGGATGAGCCACGCTCTCCTGCTGTGTGGACAGGGTGTGCAATGCGGTGACTGTTACATAGTGGCCTCAAGATAGGAGGGGTCGTGATTAGTAGTTACTGGTCCTTCCAAAATGTACCGCTGAGGGGTTTCTGGTCCCTTTCTCACCACCTCAGTCTTTGTACACCTGGTGCCAATGAAAAGGTGATAGAGGCAATCCAAATCCAAACATGCCCCCAGGGCAGGAAGAGGCTTTTTTTTTTTTTTTTTTTTTTCAACTAAGGATAAGCTTTTATAATAACTTAGGATGGACAAGAGAGGCCCCAGCTGAAAGGGAACAAGCCACACACTGGACCTGCTGATCTGAAGCTGGGGTGAGGAGCTTCTTTCTGCATTCTGGCCCCAGCTTCCTGGTCTGCGGGGCGAGGACTGGGGCTCAGTCCTCTCTGGAGCCCCGCAGCTCTCACACCCTAGGGGGCGGAGGTGGTCAGCCACAGACCCAGAGGCTGAACTCGGTGGCGTAGCTGGCCCTGCTAGCCAGGCCTCCACTGCCGAGTCGGGGTCACCATTTTCTGGATGCTCTTTCCCCTCCCCTCTCCCTGTAAGGAATTGTTGGGGCTTCGCCTTAGATGTGGCCCTCGGGCAAGAACCTCTCCACTTCTGTCTGTGAAATGGGGATCACAGCAGTGATTTCTACAGCATAGGACAGAGGAGGTGGGACAGGATGCAGGTGCCAAGTGCCCAGCAGCAGAAGGGCTCAGAGCTCCTGTAGCAACCTTGCTGTGGCCTTGACCTTGGTGTTGGCGTCCATGGGTACAGAATCGTCTATTAGCTGCATACACACCTCTCACTCCTGAGGACTAAGACTGTGAACTGGGAGATCCTCCACTCCCAGCACCAGGGGACTCAGTCCCAAGCCAAGGCTCAAGGTCAGGGGGCTCAGCCGGGCAGCAGGGGTGCCTGAGTTGGGGGAGGTGCACAGGGAGCTGTGAGGAGCTGGATCCAGGAGGAGCCCCCAGCGTACTCCCTCAGCATGGAGCCTGGCCAGGTTTCCCCAAATCTGGCTGGTCACGCTCCCCTTTCCACAGCAGAAACGTGTGACTTGGCACCTGTTCCTGGAGCCCACTACCCAACCTTCTCAAGATGCTACACCCTCGAGCTGGGGAGGGGCGGGGTGGGGAGATGCAGGTAGAGGTTGAAAATGGGCTCTCAGGACTCAGGAGGCCACCTGGGACTCTCTCCTCCCTCCCTGGCCTGGATTTCCCCCTTGTGAGCTGGAATCTTTGCACCTGCCCGGGGGGGGGGGGGTGCTGACAGCCCACTCCCTGTGTGGCCGCAAGGTCACTGCTTGTGTCCTGAAAGGGTGGACAGCGAGGAACATCCGGTAGCCAAGCCATGAAGTCCTGGGTGTTGAATAAGCACTAGGAACTGCAGTCAGCCTTGTCCTTGGCATCCACCCACGGGAGAGCCTCGTGTCTGCCACTCATCCCTCCTGGCCCTGAGGCTGCTCTCTCTGGCAATGACTTCAAGCTGGCTAGTGGGCAGAGGGTGTGGCTTCTCCTGCTTGCCCCGCCCCCTGTCTTGAGCCAGGGTTTGGGCTCCCAGTCAATCATTCAAGGAGCAGCCCCAGCCCACTAAAGCAAAGTTGGCCCAAACTACAGGTCACCTATAATTTAACCTGCAGTGCAGTAAGCCCCCCACAGCATGGCTGGAAAAGACCAAGTCTGATGGAGATTCACTGAGCCTGGCCAAGGGACTGCCAGTTTCTTATCAATATTCTCCCTCTCTCTCTTGGAACACCAGTTTTAATTGGAAATAATGCCACCCTTCCAATGGATTAAATTTCTCCACTGGCATAACCATGTGATAAGGTTAGGTTAATGAGATGTAAGCTGAATTATTGAATAGGACTGAGGGAAAGTTTTTTGTTTTTTTTTTAAGTGTTCCTAACAAAAAATTCATACGTGATGGCTGGAGCTCAAGCCACCATCTTGGACCATGAAGCAGGCATACAAAGCCTGGTGGGGTAGCAAGGTGGAGGTAGTTTGGGGCTCTGATGGTGGACAACAGCTCTGTAACACTCGCCCTGGGTTATACACCTTCACACATTGTCCAGGAGAGGTAGATGAATGGCTGCATATTAAACCATTGTTTTGAGTTTATCTGATCCAAAGGATTCAAGTCTCATCCAAGGGGGGACAAGACAGTGAGGATGGCAGTGAGTGTGGACCTGCCCCTGGACACTCACATTCTAGCAGCGGGAGTCCAAGTGACTGATTGCTTGAACAACTGGTGCAGGAAGTAAGGAAAGGTAACATCTGTGAGCCGTGGGCCCAAGACTGTCTCGTGGAGCAACTGACTTAACGGTCACGTCACTGTGGTGGCCATTATCATTCCCGTGTGGCAGATGGGGAAACAGAGGGTTCAGAGGCACACACAGCGTGGAGTGGCTTGTGAATCCCGGCCCCTGGCCTCCAGGGCCCACCCTGGAAGTCCCGCACACAGACCAACAGCCTACAGCAAGGGAGCACCTCAGCGGGACTGCCACCCCGCAGCACTGCACTCCGTTCCTGGCCAGTGGCTTCTGTGGCAATGTTGCTTCTCAACTGTGACCGTTATGGTGGGGTGATGCTGGGCAGGGGGCTTCCCAATGGTGGCTGTCCTCTGAGGGTGGCCTCCCATAACACCGCTGGAAGCCACAGAGCTCCTCAGTGTGACTCCTGCTGCCCCTCCACCATCGCGTTTCACTGGGAACATTTCATTCGTCACAAGGCTGGCCAAGATCCAGGGGGAGGGGACACAGACTCCCACCTTTGTAGGAGTGTCAGAAATTGTAGATGTGCTTAAAATCAGCCCCTGTATCAGCCAGGCATGTACTCAATAATGATCACTCTGGCTGGTATGGCTCCTGGGAGGAGAACAGAACATAGACTTGATGACTGGAGCGCACGCAACCATCTTGGACCATGAAGACTCCACAGAGAGACACCAGGAGCCAACATTATAGCACAGATAATAGGGAACAGGTACAGCCCATCTTTCCAGACCTAACTGGTTGAATTCTAGGATCTGGGAAGCTAAGGAGGCCTGTGTTGCCCTGGGCATCAGTACCAGTCATTAGAGCTATCCAGGTCCCCTCCCTGCCTCTGAGGACCCTGTAGCTACCAACATTGTGTCTGCTGACTTGTGAAGAGGTGGCCAAGGGCAGGAGTTCCCAGGCACAGGGGGTCTGTGCTGAGGTCAGCCCTGGAGGTCCAGTGGCCCCAGGCAGGAAGGCCATTCACGCAGGAGCTGGTGGGAGCTTCTGCATTGACCTCTAGGAAGAGAAGGCTTTCAGATCAACCTACGTTCAGGAAGCAGCCCGACTTCACGACAACTGTCTGAAGGGAGTCCCTGGAGAGTCCCGCAAGCTGTGGGGTTGCCTGGAGTTTGGGGGATACAGGGTGATGAGGAAGAACCTGGGGCTAACTCCCAAGCCTCCCAAGGGCTCCTTTCACCACCATGTCCACCTCCACGTCCCTCCCTGTGACAGGAGCCACAGCCCCAAGAAGGGTCGATGGATGGTTCAGGGGACAGCAAACATTGGAATGCCGGCTATGGGTTCAGGGCCCAGGTGGCCCAGGGAGTGTCACGTGGTACCTCATTGAAGCTCTACGACCACCTGCAGGAAAACAGCCTCAGTCCCTGCCTCCGTCACATGGCAAACAGTGGGTAAGAGCGGACACTAGGCCCACATGGCTCTGAATCTCCTTTTCTCTCCTGTCGGATCCTGACCCTCTCCTCTTGATGAGAAAGGAGCTTTGGGCTGCACAGCTTTAGCATCCTTGATTGACAGCAGAGATCCCTCTGCAGCTGCCCCGCCCTTCAAGAATCAGCTTAGAGGTCCAAGGACCCCAGGGGAGGGCAAGCTGTCAGAGCCACCGCCTGGTGCTCCACCCAGACACGCCCTGGCCTTCTGCAGCCTGGGTGGCTGGGCCCTGGACAGCTGGGAATGTGACTCTAGACCTATGGAAAGTGGGCGGGTGGAGAGGAGTCTGGAGCCAGGGAAAGGACTCGATTTTGAATAAAGCTTCTCTCCCTGTCTCTCCTTCTCCAACTTGCTTTAAACTGAGAACAAAGCACTTTTCCTACATTAAACAAATGGTTTGTCCTTAATGGTTTCTTGGGGACCCTTAGCCCCAAACTCACCCTAGCTGTGACCTGAGGACACAAGACAGGGAAAGGCGGTCTGCCCTGGCATGTCCCCTAATTAGGAAGGAGACGGTCGGGCAGAGACTCCACCTCTGCTTGGCGTTGCCCCAGAGGCCCCAGCACAGAGCCACGTGCCATTAGAAGTGGCAGTTGAAGTGAACTCGACTTGACTTGAACCTCGCAAAGTGGCTTCCGTCCTCCGCTGCTGCCGTTGTGTGAATAATCACGTTTCTGCTGCAGGAACATCGACAGGTGCCCTGGGATGCTGCTGCCCCATGTGAGCTGCACCCCGCTGTCCCTTTCTTAAAACCCTAAAATCCAGAATGAGTATCAGACAGGGGAACTGCGGCCCATCAGGAAAGTGGCCGAGTGCTGCCTGGCCTGCCTCTCTGTCCTCCTCCCTCTGTCCCTTCTGATCTCGCCCCTTTTGCTAAAGACATGTTCTGCTCCTTGTTTTCTTCCCCCTCCTCCTTTCCCTCGTCTCATTCTTTGGCTCCTTTGCTCTCTACTATGCAGGCTCACAGCCCTCCATCCAGCGCAGAGGTCCTGAAGCCGGGCACACGGCTTGTCCTTGCAGGCACAGAGGTGACCCAGGAGTGTGTCCTGAGCTCAGTCCCAGGGAGTGGGGGCTTCGGGAGGGACAGGTAGGAGGAGCCGCTCGGGCTGGACTTCATACCGTTTCAGAGTCACACTTTCGCCAGCCACCCAAAGATGTCACCAATACTAGGATGCCATGGCTGCGACATGGCCTCAGCACCACCCCCTGGCTTCTCCTGAAGCTTGGTTTTGAATAAAACTTCTCTTCTTGTCTCTCCCTCTTGAGCTTGCTTTAAACTGAGAACAAAGCACTTTCTCTACATTAAATAAATGGTTTGTCCTTAATGGTTACTTGGAGATCCTGAGCCCAGGGGCTGGGAAGGGTCCCTAAGAGAGGGAACAGCAGGGATGGAGGAGCCACCAACTGGACTCCCCTCCCTCCTCCTGTGATTGACATTCTGCGGATCTGTTTTATAGGGCTGAGCGACCGGGTTCCACAAACTAGGTGAGTTAGACCACAGAAGCCCAGGTCAAGGTCAGCAGGTTGCTTCCCTACAGAGCAGGGACCTGCTCTAGGTCCCTCCCCTCCCCAGGGCCCTGTGGCCGCAGCTGCAGCTCCGGGGCCTCTGTGCCCCTCTCCCCACAGCCTGCACTGAGTGCATAGTGCATCTGTGTCCTCAGTCTCCTTTTCTATAAGGACATGGGTTGTACTGGTCACCAGCATGACCTCAGCTTTACTGATGATATCTGCAATGACCCTATTTCCATATCAGGTCACAAGCTGGGGTACTGGGTCAGGGCCTCGTGTCTCCTTCAAGGGGGACCTAATTCCGCCCACAGCTCCAAGCCCTTCCCTGTGGTGATGAATCTTGGGCAGACGTGGTGAAGCCTGTGGCTCCTGGAAGGGCAGATGGGGACAGAGTCCAGAGGCGGTGGGGGGCGGGGGGTTGGAGTGCCTTCCAGGTGAGGAATAGCAAGGGCAGGGGCCCTGCCATGGTGAGATGAGAAGGGACAATGAGCCCCCCAGAGCCTGGGAGTCAGGGCAGGAACTGGTGGGAGGGCGGCTCGGGCTTAGGAAGCTGGGCCGAGCCACCTACAAGGGCTTCATCAACAACTGACCATTGGATGCAAACAACTTTAACTGAAAACAAAAATAATGTCCCATAATCCCATCCTCTCATCATTAAGGAGTTTTGCAAGTTAATCTCAGCAAAAGTGACAGAGAACGGAGAGATCCACATTGCAGAGCAGTTTAGGGTGTGGGTTTGAATGCTACCTCTGCCACTTATTAGCTGTGTGACCCTGGAGAAGTTACTTACCTTTCCTGTGCATTAGAGTCCTCCTCTACACAGGAAGGTTGACAACCAGCTACTTCATTTGGCTGTTGAAGGACCACTGTGAGCCCATAGGAAGGCCCTCGGCCCAGTGCCTGGCAACCGGATGCTCTTTGGGAAACGTAGCTATTGTTCTGTGGACCGTGAGCATGTGCTGAAGCCCAGAACACATCACTGGCTTGTGCTTCTGGCTTCTTGGGCTTACCTTTGAGCAACTGTTCAGGGAACAGGCTGATCTTCAAGATCAAGAGGGTGGAGAGTTTAAACTAGTGCCACTCCAGGGCTCACCCAGCTTGCGCCCAGGGACACTGAAACCTGGCTGATATGGCCACAGAACCACCGCCTGTGTTCCTTGAGGAATCATGAGGTGCAGGAGAGGGAAGAGAGAGCCAGGAGTGCGGTTTTCCTAGTTTGTTAAGGAAAAAAGGGTGAATTGTAGCATTTCCAGATGGGCATGGTAACAATTGCTCATGAAGTGATTGGACAGTTTGGGTACACTGTGGAAGAGAGGGCAATGACCCTGTGTTCTCATGGGTTCACTAGGAACAAGCCATCCCAAATCCTCCTGATAACAGGATTAGAATGGATTTGGGAAATGCTAAAGATCTAGGGGAACTTGATCTTGTGAGATATTTTCCAGAGACCCTCACAAAACCCTTTTGGACAAGAAACAGACATGTGATCTTGCACAGGTGGGTCATTCCCTCTTGGGTTGTAGCCAAAGAGTGTCAAATGACAATCAGTTTGGGGAGAAGGTCTGCAGAGCTGACTCCCAGGCGCCAGCGTCTCTCCGCTAACTTGGATACACAATGGCCTAGACTGGATCTAGAATTGTCTTTTTCCACTGCTCTGAATGCAGTTTTAAAGCTTTTCTGTTTGTAGAAGCAGATTGAAATATTCAAGACACATTTAGGATAGTTTAATTTTTGCATTTAAAAAAATTTCCCCCCCAGTGGTGACATATTTAATCAACATTCATTTGGTCATCAGTTCATGCTTCATGTCACACCGAAGCCTTCCTGGAGTCCTGATGAGGCATTGTTTTGTGCTCTGTTCTTTTAATAAATAAATAAACACATGCACGTGTGCACTTCACACACACACTCTCTCTCTCTCTCTCACACACACACACACACACACACACACACTTTCTCGGAATCCTAACATTGGCAGGAACCTGACTTCTGGAGCCCAAGTGTAGAAGGCATTTTCCCGATAACCCAGGAGCTGTGGTAGCATTTTAATGCAAGCTCTTGCTATTCATCCTCAAAAGGTTTGCAGCCTCCTTACCCTTTGTGCTGGGTTTTACTTTTAAAATAACAGCTGATCTCCTGAGAGAGGCCATAATGGCAAAATTGCAGTCCAGGCATTTTTTTTTTTTAAAGCAAGGAAGAATGTTCACAGAGGAACTCCTGAAAGATTACATTTGGCCAAACTCTGGGAAAAATCCAAATAACCTTCTCCCCTTCCCCCAACCACGAAAACTCCATGGGGCCTCCAGACAGGGCCGGGGCGAGCCAGCTCACACCCACCTTGTTCCCAGCCCTCGCAGTGGGGCGAGCATGTGGGGCTAGCTGTGCACCCTGTCTTCTCCCATCACCAGGAAATTGGTTCTACATAGTAAGCAGAGTGAAACAGAACGTGGGTCACGGCTGTGACAGGCCAGGAGCCAATGTCCCCCATGAAGCAGCTGCTTCACGGTCCTATAAAGTGCGTTTTCTAAACAGGCAGGCTGTGTGAAAAAGAGGAAGGAGCCCCCCCTTCTTTCAGTCTGGCCCACTCACTGCCATCCTCCAAACCAGCCTCGGTCCCTTCAGCCAGGGGTGACCAGAGTCGTGTAAGCAATCCATGCGGAGGTGTTAACCGAAACGCGGGGTCGCTCCGAGCCGCTGGGAGTTGGGGAGGTCAGTGCCACGTGATTTTTGTACAATGGCTGAAACAACTTTACAAAAATAAGAGCTTGGTCCCCTGACCTCGTGCAGCTGATCTTGATCCTGGCAGCCTATTAGGAAGGAACACCCTGGGAGCTTTGAGAAGCCACCAATGCCAGGACCCCATGCACCACCAGATGACCCAAGTTTCCAGGGGCTGGTCTGGGTCTCTGATTCCTTAAAATCTTTCCAGGTGTTTCTGAACCATTGAGGTGTCAAGAGCTAGGGGTTCCACATCAGAGACCCGGGGACCCTGATTAAATTATTTGGGGGGGCATAGAAACTACCTTCCAAGGATTGAGTAAGATACTGTTAGTGCTTGGTGCACGGTAGGTGCTCAGCCAATCTCTCTCATTCTCTGCTCTGCCCTTACCGTGCCGGCTTCACTCTCCAGCTCCAAGTCAAGGTCAGCGGTTCCCAATCACCTCTCCTGTCCAGGTGAGTGTAAAGGTGAGCACCCACAATAATCTCACAGCCAGTTTATCATTGGCTCTGAGAGTCATGTGCCATTTTGGCCAATCACCTTAGCGGGAGAGTGGGAGGCTCTGGTTGGCTTAGGACTGAGTCACCTGGCCCCTCTAGAACCCTGTGAAGAACAAAGGATTAGTGTGGGTGGGAGACTGGGAAGAAAGGGGTTCTCAGGAAGAAGCTCAGGTGGGGTCTGGTGAACTCCAGGCAAACAAAATGGATGCTCCTCAGCTCTGTGACAAGGACTGAGTAAGCCCACAGTGCACAGTTGGTAGAACTGTCTGATTGGAAACCCTGCGTGGTGGGTGGAGTGCAGGTCTAGCTGGTGCCAGCACAGCTGTTCTGTGGTCCTCATACTGCTTGTGAATGTTTTGTGGTCCCTCTGTCCACAATTGCAGCGAATTCCTGGATGCTCCCTGCACAGATCCCAGTGTCTCTCTCCCTCTGCTTCCTCAACTACCTGATGCCTTGTGTCTCCTGTGTGCCCATCAAATCTTACCCACCCTCCAGATGACACAAGAGCCCCTCCAGAAAGCCTTCTGTGAATTCCTGCTCCTCCACCTCTTCCTAATGCTAAAGGAGGTGGGTGCTAGTTGCTGGCACTGGTACCGGTCTCTTCTTTGTACTATTATTGGATTTCATATTATTAGAGACATTATAATTGGAGATATTATTTTGAATATCTCTTGTGAGAGTATTTTTGATTGAGATACATCGATGTCAGTAGACTTTGAGTCAAACAAACTGTCCTCCATAATATGGGTGGGCTGCATCCAATCAGTTGAAGGCCTAACTAGAATAGCAGCAACAACAAAATTCTGACCTCCTCCAAGCAAGAAGGTTCCTGCCAGCAGGTGGCCTTTGGACTCAACTGTGACATTAGCTCTTCCTGGGTCACCTGTTGGCTATAGATTTTGGACTTGCTAACTCTATAACTGAGTGAATTTATTAAAGTAAACCTTTGTCTTTATATGTACACATTCTGTCTTTCTGTTTCCCTGGAGAACTACAGCTAGTACAGTTACCTAGCAGAGTGGCCCTAAGTCTTGTGAAGAAGAAAATGAACAAGTAAATACCCTGCACAGCCACGGAGTGCTGTGTGTCTGAGGGAAATCAGTCCTTTCCCAGCAGCTCCTGGAAGGATGTCTGGAAATGTGCTTTTTGCAAAGGGCCCTGCACACATTCGATGCTAGAAGTGCTACTGTCCTTCCGCCTACACCGCCACCACAGTGGCAGCTGGTTCTAGGGCTTGTTTCACCACTGGCCTTAAAGTGGCATGCAGCTCTTCCCTCATGGGCCACCAGATGCCTTATTCCAGATAACCACCTCCTGCCTCTTTCCCTAACCATCGAGTACCGAGCTGATCCCTGGTGTTCAGTCTGCCTCTGGCCCACGTGGTTGGCTGTTGTGCCTCACTGGCTGGAAGGAAGCTGTGGGGACGGGGCGGGGTGTTCCCTCTTGTTTCTCATGACCAAATCATGCGGCCATTCAGAAATGGGAAGTCATTAGCAGGTAGAGAGGGTCTTCTTTGCCAGGGTGGCTGGTGGTAGGAGAAAGCGGGTTTTCCAAACTAATGATGTTGCCAAGACATGTTTCCATCTCCACCGAGATGCTCTGCTGAATGAGGACAGTTTCTGAACCAATGACAAGCCCCAGAGGAGAAATTGCCCCGATTTATTGCAAGTCCAAACAGCTTGGCTTCCACCAGAGGGTTGGCGCTGCATCTGAAGAACAGCTGGGAGATGAATTTGGGTTTGGGTTTATTAGTCATGAGTCAGGCTTGGAAGGGCGTCTTTCGGGAGAAGGGGTCTTAGGCAGGGGACCCAAACCACAGTGAATAATCCTGACAGCCAGGAGCGTTGCTCGGCAGATTTAACTGCCTCAGCTGGGCCCTGTCAGTCAGCCAGGGCTGTGGAGCCTCAGGAGACAAGAAGCATCGAGCCAGGCCCAGGGCCAACAGCCAAGTCCCAGCCTGACATTCGGCCTGGATTGATTTTCCTTGTTTCCTGGTGCCAGGCCAGACTCAGAGCTTCAGAGCCAGGTGAAGCAGAGAAGGCCACAGAGTCCTGCAGTGGTCAGATCAGAGGAAGTCCAGGAGTCTTTCAGAGGGAGACTACTGGCCTCAGCACACTGCAACAGCCAACACAAATGACCCACGGGGCTCAGATGCTCACCGTGGGCCAGCCCTAGCCCTCCACGAGCTCTGATCCTCCCCAGCAGAGTCAGCAGAAGCACCAGGGCTTCCACAAAGGCTTCCCAGGCAGTCAGTCGCTTGCTGGGTTTTCATACTGTTTTGCTTTTCCCCTTTTCTTCTCTGCATCCATTCATTCTGCAGACAAAGATGGACTTTGTGTTCTGGGGTCATGCTCTTGTAGGAAATTTCAGTGCAGAAAGGTCAAAAGAAGGTAAAACTCTCCATCCACCAGCAACAAATCCTTTGAGCATTGTGACGGTGACACTTGGGATAGCTTGCTCGGTGGAAACACTCCTGTGGACATTTAGGTGTAATTCTACATAATGAGGATTTTTCTGTTTCTTAATTTGCACTGTTTGACTTAACAATGTCGTAGAGCGCTTCCGCCAACAGTGACTGTAGACACACGTCAACATTTTTAGGGACTGCTTAGGATTCTGTAACCTTGCTGTATAAAAATGTATGGACTCAGAAGCCGGGTACTGTGGTGCAACGCCTGTAATCCCAGTGGATCCGGAGGCTGAGGCAGGAGGATCACGAATTCAGCCAGCCTCAGCAAAAGCTAGGCGCTAAGCAACTCAGTGAGATCCTGAAATAAAATCCTCTAAATAAAATACAAAATAGGCTGGGGATGTGGCTCTGTGGTCGAGTGCCCCTGAGTTCAATTCCTCGTACCCCCCACTCCCACCAAAAAAATGGTACAGACTCAGCCACCCATGGACGGTCTCTCAGGTTGCTCCTGACTCTTTACTCTTAAAGAGCCCACTTGGGTGATCCTTTCCAGACCCATCTGCACCCCGACAGCCCGTTTGATTTGTGCTCTGCCCGGAACCTAGCACTGGGCCCTGACCGTGTAGTAGGTTCTCAGTGTTGTAGATGTTTGGGGAATGATTCAAATAGAGGGCTTTGTGTCTAGTTATATTATCTCCTTAGGAAAAGTTCCAGGAAGGAGAATTTTAGGAGCACAGGGAGTAGAATTTTTTGACATTAGTCACATATTGCCAGCTTACCTTCTAGAACAACCCCACCAACTGGCAGCCCTACACACCTCTGCCAAGCTGGGTACTTTCCTTGTTTTGATCTTTACCAATCCAATGGGTTTGATGCTTTAAGCTCTTCTTATCCATCTGGGTTTAGATTATTTGTCTGCTCTCTGTCTTCTCTTCACCAGCAGTCAGCCCAGGGCCTGAAGCAAGGTAAGTACTTAATAAATATGTCATGCAGTTGTGCCAGAATATTTATAGAGCCTGTCCCCATGCTGTGCACCCGAGGACATGC
Organism: Geosciurus inauris; assembly: GCA_004024805.1. Taxonomy (NCBI): domain Eukaryota; kingdom Metazoa; phylum Chordata; class Mammalia; order Rodentia; family Sciuridae; genus Geosciurus; species Geosciurus inauris. Next base: position 36,484 of record PVHX01002605.1, on the reverse strand, counting down.
AGAGGAGCATGTCATCAGCTCTGCTGCAGCCCACAAGGAGACCCGGTGACCCAGGAAGCTTGCCACCTGCCTTTGGAGAACAAGAGGCAAGGGTTTGGGAGGAGAAGATGGGAAGCCGGAGTTCTCCCCAGGATGGGCCGCAGAGGATGCGCTCTGGGAACCGCCATGATCTGGGGTCATGAGAGTGGGAACGAGGGGGCAGCCAACAACGAGCCCGGCCCAGTGAAGAGTCTGGTCGCTCCAGCCTGGAGTCCTGACCGCAGCTTTCAGGGAGAGATGCGGGGAAGGAGGAAGGGGCTCGCGGAGGGACTGTTTCTTAAACCTCACTGAGGACCTCCTACAAGAGGTCTTGCGTAGGCTTGTTAGAAATGCATGCTGAGGGTCCCCTCGAAATGACCAAACCAGTCCCTGGACAGGTCTTGACACCTCCACCAGTAAATGGTTAACACACCCAGGCTCAGGAGCTGGTGTGGGACCCCCAAGATATTAGAATGAACTGGAGAATGAGGATTTAGGGTTTACACAAAAATGAATTACCAACTTGCCCTGCACCCCCTCACTGCCACACCCTCCCATTATCACCATTGTTTAGATGACAAGCGGGACAGTGAAACCTCTCCCTTCCTGCTCCCTGTGTCACCTTGCTGTAGATGGGGTGTGTGAGACTCCCGGAGAACTGGCTAAGCATGCAAGCTTTTGTGTCACGGTAAGTGACACCCAGGGAGCCTTTGTGTGGCTGTCTACACAAAGGGAAATTCTCTGGGGATTTCTCTGCCCATCAGAGGAGGGTCATAGTTGCCTCTTCTATAGCCACGTGGGATATCACACTCCTACTCCCCTGTCTGTCCCCAGAGTGGCCTTCCCTGCCTGGAGGGGGCAGTGTCCCCCAGGAGAGCTGGCCAGGCCAGAGGTGAGGGGACATTGGCAGCTGCCAGAATCTTCCAGGTAGTTGCCTGTAAGGCCTGAGGAATGGTCTGCCAAATGAGCACACTGGAAAGTTCCATTGGTGCTTGTTCCTCCTGCAGCTCTGCACTGGCCTGTTTGCACGCGAAGCCAGGAAGAGGTCTGGGAATGTCAGGCAGTAAGTGACATGGCTACGTCACGCTGTCATTGCCCAGGCATGCATACATGTCGAGCCTGCTTTTCCCACAGGTAAGGTACAGGACCCCGTCCTGACGGAAGCTGGGTGGGGGCAGAGGAGCTGCAACTTCAAGGATGCTGCCAGATGGCAGAGAGAGCCCCAGTGTAACCGCCAACTGACAGCCTTGGAAATGATGCAGATGGGAAGGAGCCCTTCAGCCACAGAGGGTGGTGCTGGTGTGAGTCACTGATGTCTGTGGGGTGGGAATGCACCCTGACAACCCTTCTGAAACTCTCACCACAGGCCTGATGTGCCCAGCCGGGTCGTGCCAGCAGCAGCGACGCTTGCACCCCTACATCTCTGGGTGGTGGTCACTGTAACCCTAGCTGCTGGGAAGGGAGGAGGCAGTTGCTTTTTGGGGTTGCTGACCTAAGGCCAGAGGAGTGAAGAGCGGAGATGGGCGGACAGCTTTGCCCAGGACTGCCGAGTCCTCAGCTTTCTCTGCCAGCACCCACTGAGACAGCATTCTTCCACCCTGCCCCGGGAGGCCTGCCGGATCAATCTCACCCTAGCAGCCAGCCACCCTCTCCTTAGCATGAACCAGAGTCTGAGGTCTTTTCCTTACTGACTGTGCAGCTTTGGGCAACCCCGAGGGCTGCTGGGAAGGTAGAGGAGTTAATATGCAAAGAATATAGAAGCTCACCTGGAATAGATGAAGATTTTATTACTGCACATAATATGTAATGCATGTATGATAAATGCATATACAATCTTTTATGCATGCAACACACACATGCTCTAAACTATATTACATATTATATAAAATATAAATATACAATAAAATATACTTTTGTTATGGTGATAAATATATTTACTGTAAGATATAAATGTTACATGTTATATTTTATATCCATATTATATTTTATATGCATATATTTTCCATACATATGTATAATATCCAATGAGTGTTAGTTCAACAAATTCTCATTAAGCACCTCCTATGTGTAAGGGAGAAAGGAGGGTGCGAGAAACGGCACCAGTGGCTGCTGAAGCCACACAGACAGAGCAGGAGGGCACAGGCTCTTCCCACCTCCTGCTGCTTCGGTGGCCCTCAGTTAACAGCACACAGCAGTGTCAATAGGTGTGTTTGGCAGCCTAGGCCTTAGGACGCCTGTGCTTCTCTCCTCCCCTGGTGGGATGTTGTCCTGGGATGGCCATGCCCTGAAGCAGGGGCAGAGACAGACCACCTGTCCCCAAGCCCAGGGGCTTGAGTGAGCCTGGGTGGGTCTAGCAGCAGAGCCCCCAGCAACCCACAGAGCTAAGTGCTGGGCACGGAAGAGCTCTAGGTACTGGAGGAGCAAGGAGCAGGGCTGGCGTGTGGAGGGGAGAGTCTCTCTTTGACTCCTTCTTATTGAAATCCCATAGACCCACCCGGTGGGCAGTTTCTCTGGGTAGCAGAACACACTGGCCTGTTCTCGCCTTCGCCCACTTTCCTCTCTCCCTGGACAGTGTGGCTCTGAGCACATGCAGGTCCTTCCTGGTCTGCCCTTCCCTGGCTCCGCACCCAGCCAGCCCTACGTGTCCTCGTTCTCAGCATCGATGGCCATGTCCTAAGAGCCGTCCTCCTGGCCCTACCTCGGACTCCTTTGTGCTTTCTCAAGTTGCATTGTCCTGCAGAACACTCACCTAATTTGTAATCATACATTTATTTTTCATGTTTCAAAGGTCCAGGCTCAGCAAAACCAACACAGCTTTTGCATCTAGACATTACAAAAGATAATACTGGAAACTTCCAGTCCCCTGCCGTCTGTATGGGTGCCTTTGGATCACTGGTTCTCTGAATGTGGTGGATCCACACCATGTGGCCTCATCTGGGAACTTGCTAGAAATGTAACTTCTTGGATTCCACCCTAGGGTTACACAATCAGGAACTCTGGGCTGGAGCTTAGCAGTCAGGGCCTGGCCTTTGGAGGACAGGCTGCAATTTGAGAACAGTGGGTCTGGATGTGGGGAGAAGGTATCTGGGGAAACAAGGAATTGCACCATCAGGCTTGGAGAGACACTGGGGCCACGCCCTGCTACTGGGTTTGGGGGAGCCAGTGGGTGGGGTCAGGAATGCCAGGTAGGTCTGCAGGGATGGGGTTGAACATACAAGGATCTGTACCCAGTTTCCCTGGCAGGAAATGGCAGTCGATCTGCATTTCATGATTTAATCCTCAATACATTCCAGGGACAGAGGGACTACCTCCCGCCCCTTAATAGATGAGGAAACTGGGCCTTTGCAGGATTGGCTAACAGCCTCCATACTCATGCAGCCAGGTTGAGGCAAGGTCAGGATGTGACTCCAAGTCTATCTGTTCCCAGGGTCTGCACGGTCAGGTGACAGCCAACTGTTCAACCCCCACCCTCACGGGTATCTGGAGACACATTTCACACTTTTCTTAAAGATGGAGCAAAATGATCACCTCAGCAGAGATTACCCAGGTGTTACCTTGGCTCTGGGGGTGGAGAGCCGGCAGGCACAGCTGCGGACCCCACTATTATCTTTCTCAGCCTCCCTTTTGCTCCAGGCGCTCAGGGTCAGGCCAGGGGCATAAACAGCACCCGGCAACGCATCTCCCCAAGTTTATTTACTAAAACAACATTTTGTATTACCAGGACATGTTCATAACGAAAACATGACAGCCTACATTTCTTGTCGCCATTGATCTTTAATTTGAGCCTGCCTCAAGGTTTTCTATAAAACCAAGGCTTCCTGGCCCCCAATGTGATTCCCTCACGCTAAAGAATGACGGCCCGGGCTGCTCTTTTCTCATCTGAAAAAGGCTGCAATTGCTTTGTGTAAATGGGTGGAAAACGCTGATATTTGGATTCTATAAATAGCTCGCCTCTCCATCCGGCAAGGCTGGGTTTCATCTGCACGGTCTCCTTGGACTCTTTGGGGCCTTATCTCTTGTATCCAGGGTGCGGCATACAAATGAGCCCTCGCCAAGTGCGGATTTGGGACATTTGGGCGCATCTGCGGGTAATGAAGGGGGCTGCTGCCGGGGAAGCAGGATGCGGCCTGCGAGTGCGGCGGGCCCGGGATGCGCACGAGCCTCCCGCGAGGGGAGACAGCGCGCGCGGCCCCTGCGCCCCACTTCCATTTGCAGCCTGCGCCCGCCTGCGTGGGAGAAGGTTCTATCTATAGCGCGCTATTTTTAGCCGCATCGTCTGAGGAACCTGACAGCCAGTTAATGACTGGGGCTCAGCGCGCCGTGTCTGCTGCGCTGTAGAATTCGCATGCCGGGAGCAGCTGTGCGCGGAGCCCAAGGGTGTCGCATCTGCAAATCCCCTTTCTTCCCGGGGAGGCAGGGCTGTTTGAGAAGGGCCATTTGAGGAGCATCACCCCCCACTTTCTGAGAATGCTTCTCTGGCAGGGAGGGGCCCTCTCGTTCATTTCTGCAGCGAGGGCGCCATCCCCTTGCTGACACTGCTGGCACAGTCTGGAGAGGTGCAGGGACAGGGATGGCTGGGGAGGAAGTCCCCAGAGCTGGGAAAGGGCTTTCATTGCATCTTGAGAAGATCAGAAACTTGGGGAGAAGACCAGGACACAGTCACACTGATTCAGAAGCTGGAATCCCTAAGGAGGGAAGGTTGTAGCCTGCTGCTTGCAAGCCCTGAGTATATAGATCAGATGCTGCAGGCACAGAGAAGCCTTGGGATCTGCCCAGGACCACACAGCCTGCGTCCAGCCTGCACCTGCTGCATGCAGGACCAAGCTACAAATCAAATGGCTGGTGATGCCCTGTGAACAAACACCAGGAAGTGTTCAGTGTGTGTGCCTGCGTTCTCCCTGTCACCCCGCATGCTAGGGTGGACTGGCTGGCTGAGCACCGGGAAATCAGATTCAGAGCAAGGAGTGTCCTGGAAACAGCCAGTGTCAGAGTGCCAGTTGGGAAGCCTGGGGACCTTCTCAGACAGGGCTGAGGGTTAACGCTGCAGATGTGCCCAGGGAGGGTCCCTCTGTCAGGTCTCCTAGGTAACACCAAGAGCTGATATGGACAGCACCAGAGGGCCATTCTGAGCAGGTTCCATGCATCAGCTTTGCATTCCCAGTGCAACCACTAGAGATATATGTTATTACCTCATTTTACAGATGGAGAGAGGCCAAGAGAGGCTAAGTAACCTGTCCAAGGTCACCCTAGCAAGGGAGGATCTTGAACTGAAATTGGGACTGCCTGGTCCCAGAGTTGGTCAAGCCCTTAATCTTCTACATTGCCTCCAGGTCAAGCCTATCTGAACTGCCTAACCCAACCCTGCCAGATTTAAGAAGCCTGGACATTTGAACAGGCTGCATCACTCTCCAGCGCCCCTAGAGCAGCGCTGTCCGATCACAACCCTGTCTAGATGATGGAAGCATTCTAGATCTGAGCCATTCAGTAGGGTAGCCACTAGCTGTGACTTTGTGCCAAGTTGGACTGAGAAACTAAAATTTCAATTTTATTTAATTTTAATTAATTTCCACTTCAATAGCTACTTGTGGCTTGTGGGTGCCATAAGGGATGGAGCAGATCTAGAATACTGGGTGCACAGTGCTTTGAAATATAACCACGCTGGTAGCTGGGCGCAGTGGCGCACACCAGTAATCCCAGTGGCTTGGGAGGCTGAGACAGGAGGATTGCGAGTTCAAATCCAGCCTCGGCAAAAAGCAAGGTGCTAGCAATTCAGTGAGACCCTGTCTCTAAGTAAAATACAAAATAGTGCTGGGGATGTGGCTCAGTGGTTGAGTGTCCCTGAGTTCAATCGTTGGTACAAAAAATATATATATATACACACACACATATATAAACACACACACGCAGAGAGAGAGAGAGAGAGATATTTCCTGTTCCCAGAGATTTTAGTGGTCTGAGATGAATCCTGGGCTGCATTATTTTAAAAGATCTCCAGGTGATTCTAATGTGCAACCAAATGCTGAGAATCACTTGATATCCATGATATCCAGAGACATCTTGGCTCTGGTAAGCAGTCCTCTGTTCGCACCTTGTGGCTACTGTAGGGGACTCATTCAATAGCACTCCCACCCCATTATGCCTTACCTTCCTCTACTATGGAGACTAGAAAGGTAAGTGCTTGATTTCTCTGATGGCTGTACAGTTGGAAGTGATCGTGGAATACTGTTCTGTCCAAGGAAATGGAGTAGGATTCTGCTAGTGGTGTTTTATCAACTTTCTTCTTCTTCCTACTGGAGATGAACCTAGATGTCCAAAGCTATGGCAACCATCTTATACCATGAGGAAAGACCAAGAGATGTGCTGGCAACACCTTGATATCATTGTGTTACTGAGTCAAACCAGAAGTCGTCTACTTTTAGACTTCTTGTTTGTGTGTGTGTGTGTGTGTGTGTGTGGCGGGGGGGGCAACCTATTTGTTTGAGTCATTCTGGTTATGTTTTCTGTCTCATATACTCTAAAGTTTTTTTTTTAATACATCTACTTTTATTTTCTTTGGCCTAGAAATGAAAGATTAAGCATGTTTACCTATGTGAAATGGCTTTGCAAACTACAAAATACTCAGAAAACAGACAATGTTTGGGTTGGGTTTGGAAATATTGCCAATCTCCACTTTAGGCAAGAAATCCAAACCATGTTATTCCAGGACAAGTTGGGGAGGGCTCCCAGTGGGGACTTAGTGAGGCTGAGTCCTAGAAATAAGGTGAACAATTTGTCCTGCTTTCTAGGACATTCCCAGTGTTAGCACTGAAAGTCCTGTGTCCTAGGAAAATCCTCAGTCCTGGGCAAACCGGGGTAGTTGGTTGCCCTCTCTGGAAGTATGGGGCACAGAGATTTAACTTCCAGGATGAAACACCTGCTTTGGAGCAGCTCCTAGCCGACCTCAAAAGACTTGGCTGCTTCTTGCGGGAAAATCCATCAGCTGAAGTGCTCTAAGCCGGGACATGCTTCACTCAGCATTTTAGCTGTGGTAGTGAATCAGTGGCTCTGAGGATCACTCTTGCTCCTCTTTCTGAGCCCCTGCTTCTTCTCTCTCTGAGAGGGAGAGACTGTGTGGAATTCTGCCACTCCTGGGGAGGCAGGCTGGCCTGTGGATAGGTGCCCTGCTGCTCACACAGGGCCCTAGGCAGTCCTCTGAACACATTCTACTGGAATGAACCACATTGGCTGGTCTTTGGCTACAGTCCTCATTCCCCATCCCCAGCTGTTCTATCCACATTTTGATCACCTCACCTCTGCCTCTCCTTAATTTCATCCCAACTGAGCTTTTCCCCACCACCAATCACGGTCATCCCCCCAATCCATGATCATATTTTCTGAGGCTTCAGTTACCTGTGGTCAACTGAAGTCTGGAAATATTAAATGAAAAATTCTAGAAATAATTCATAAGTTTTAAATTACATGCTCTTCTGAGAAACATGATGAAATCTTCCACTATCCTTCTGTGTCCTGCCTAGGATGTGAATCTTCCTTCTGTTCATCATATCCATGCTGTATAGGCTACCCTCCCATTAGTCACTTAATAGTCATCTTGATTACCAGGTTGACTGTGACAGCATCACAGTGTTTATGTTCAAACAACTCTTATTTTACTTCATAGTTGTCCTAAAGTGTAAGAGTAGTGATGTGAGCAATTCATATATGCTGAAGAGATGCCTTAATGTACTTTCTTTGTGTGAAAATGTAGTTCTTTACTTAAAAGAAAAAAAACCTGTATGCTAAGGCTGTTGAGATCTGGTAAGAATAAATTTGCCATTGGTGAAATTGTGAAGAAGGAAACAGATTTGCCCCGGCTGTGTTGACACATCTCAAATTGCAAAAGTTACAGGCACAGTGCATGGTAAATACTTGGTGAAGATGGAAAAACTCATTGAATTCATGTATGCTATATAGAGAAGCATAGGATATACATAAGGTTTGGAGCCAGGCTCAGTGGCACACACCTGTAATCTCAGCACTTCGGGAGGCTGAGACAGGAGAATCGCGAGTTCAAAGCCAGCCTCAGCAACAACGGCGAGGTGCTAAGCAACTCAGTGAGACTCTGTCTTATGTAAAACACAAAATAAGGATGGGGATGTGGCTCAGCGGTCGAGTACCCCTGAATTTAATCCCTGGTACCAAAAAAAAAAAAAAAGAATATATACAAAGTTTGGTTCTATCTGTGGTTTTATCCCCTGGGGGTCTTGGAACATGTCCCCTGCAGCTAAGGGGGTGTACTGCATGCTCACCTCTTTTACTTGCATGGCACATTTTGGTTTGTAAATGAATCATATGCATGGTATCTGTTTGATTATTCCAACAATCCCAAGAGGTGGATATTAGTCACCTGACCCCCATTTTCTAGACGGAAACTCGAAGTGCAGAAAATCAACTCACTGGCCAAGGTCCCTCCGATTTCTCTCTGCTCTTACAGGGTGTGAGGGATGGTTTTGCACAGGGCTCTGGAATCCACAGGTTTGGTTTTGGATGCTGCCTTTTCTTCCCTGCTGTGCAACTTTGGGCATTTGCTCCTCCTCTACCTCACCTCTTGGTTGTCGGGAGTAGATCAGGGTACGTCCGAGGTTCCAGGACAGTGGATGGTGCCCAGCAGAGGCTCAGTAAGTGACCCCTTCCTCGTGCCTTTCTGTTCCCCCCATGCCACCTCTTTCCATCATGCTCAAATTTTAACAGTCTTCTAATAACTAGAAGCCCCTTAATAATAAGAGCAAAGGCCATGCGCCCACCTCTATTTCAAGCAATTTATTCTCCCGGCCTTTGATGTCCATACTCTTTAGACTTCCGTCCACAGATGAGCAAACTGAGCCCAGGGAGGCTGAGTCTTGTTTACAGTCTCGTAACTGGTAAGTCTCAGACCCAGGACGCCCACCTCGGGAGGTAGGCCTGGGCCCGCCCTCCTCTCTCCTTTACTGACCCGCTAGTGGGAAACTCCAGGAACTGGCAGGGCAGTGGCTAGGCGCCCTTCTGGATCCTTCAGGCCTTCCGTGCTGTTCCCACGGAATATGACTTGAAAAATAACGTGCTTCCTATAGTCACCCTGGTGCCCTGACAGCTCCCAAAGGGGCATATCAGTCTCCTAAGTGCCCCGGAACAAATAACCACAAACCAAGTGGCTTAACCCAGTATGGATTTAGCATCTTGCCATTCTGGAGGTCAGAGTGCTCACTCACGGGGTCTCAGCAGGCGACGTGGAGGCCGGGTCCCTTCTGGCCTCTCCCTTCTCCAGCTTCCTCCAGCTGCCTACCTTCCTTGGCTTGCAACCCCTTCACATCAAGTCCGCAGCACCGGCAGCTCTTTGATTCTGATCTCCACTTAATGAGGATCTTGCAGCAGGGCCCACCTGGTCATCCAGGGAACTCCTCTTATCTCAAGATCCTGGACTTCTGCTCCATGTGCACCTCACGCTCTCGGCCTCCCTGGCAGGAATGTGCAGGGTGCAGCAGAACTGTACGTCTACTTCTCTGTCCTTCAAAGGGACTGGCACTCGAGTGGGGTGAGACACCCCAGAGGGCCTCCATAGGATGCGTGCACCTGGATCCTCTTGTGGTCGGTGTAGCATAGATGACCCTGAAGCACTCTTGTAGCTTTTTTTTCCCCATAAAATAGTTTATTGAATCCCCAGAGTAACTCTTAAGAGGTAGGTGCAGTCATTAGTCCCATTATGCGTAAAGGAACACTGAGGCTGGGGAGCTTAACTGCTTGCCTAAGATCACAAAGTTTGCAGTGGTGATCTCGATGTCCACAGGCAGTCTCTGCTGCTCGGTACTACCTCCAGGGCCTCATCTCTCCTTCTTCCCATCCAGGCTCATTTATATTTTAACATGACTCATAAATCTTAGCTGCTATGTAATAATGAAGGAGAAGAGAATGATGAGCACAATATTAATACTTTATGAGGCCAGGAGGAGAGGTTTCAGAGACCCCTGTGTGGCAAAGACCCAGAGAGGCCCTGGACTGGGCTTTGCAGGGGGCCAGGCTGCATTTGGAGGGGAGAGAAGCCCCAGGGCAGAGCCTTCTCTAGGCGGAAGCCCTGAGGCCAGGTGTGTTTGGAGATGCTGGGAGAATCTTTTGGGTGAGGGGAGAGGGTGTGGCCTGTGTCGGAGGCTGAGGACAGCCTCACCCAGTCATTCAACAAACCTTTACTGTGTGCCTTCTGCAGGCGGGTGCCCAGGAATCAGCAGGGAAAGGCCATACTTCCCACCCTACTGGAAGCCACCAGTACATGAGGAGAGACAGAGAGGAACAAATTAACCAGAAAATGTCAGAAAGTTAGGTGCTGGGATGAAATGGAGCAAGGTAACTGTGTGGGAGGGCGACACACACACACCCGCTCCTCAGGGCTGGGTGAGCCCAGAACACAGGTCCTGATGGCGCTTTGCTGGTCCGGCTTCAGGGTTGTTTGTAGCAAACAAACTTGTCTCCCACAGATGAAAAGCAGGTTTGCTTACCAGCCCCCCACAAAAGCAATTAATTCCCCAGGAGCAATCTTTCCAAATTGTGATGCAAACCCACTCAGCACAGCATCTACTTGGGCCCATTGGTGTCATCCCCATGGTGCTGGGGAACATGGGGATCAATGCTGACATCCTGCTCTTCTTCTTACTATGCTAGACTGACACCAGGTCCCTTGCCTCTGACCCAGGAGTCTTCCTGTCTTCTGCCAGCATCCACAGAGCTTATTAGCTTTCAAGTAGGATAAGGTCCCAGATGCCTCCAAACCCTGACTGAACAGTGGTGGAGGAGGCAGGGTGTGTGTGTGGGGGGGGCAGCTTAAGGTGATCTTATCCCGAGAGGTAGGGAAACACTGCCTGACCTTGAGCTTTCATGTTCTCTAAACCCACCCTCTATTATTAGTTATTCAGTAGCAGAGATTGGGTTAGGCAGAATGAAAAGAGGTTCATTTTGGCTCAAAGTTCCAGTCCAAAGTCAAAGGGCACATTTGATGATGTCCTTGCTAGCAGTCATGACATGGCACAGGACATCACATGGCAAGAGACAGGGAGCATCTGTGTCCTGTTCTCTCCCCTCTTATACAGTCCCTGGATTCCGTAAGGGCCCCACCTGTGCAGCTTGATCTAACCCTCAGCACTCAAGGGTCCTGCTGGGAACACTGTCCTGGGCTCAGGTTTCCGTCCTCTTAGTACCTCATAAAGGACATTAAACTTTAACGTGCCATCTGAAAGGGTAAATTGTCTTCAAACCATTATGCATATTGGAAATTTTTGGGGTAAAAAGAGCTATAAAATTATTTATTAGATGATTTGGGAAACTTTACCTGTTGACTATAGAGCAAGTGGAGAGAATTTTTAGATTTTTCTACCTAAGAAAGAAACATGTAAAGGTGAAGGTGATGTTTATATGGCCTGTTAACATATTTTAACAGCAGGAGGATAACAGGTGGGCATGTGTGGCTCCTTCTGGTCTTTACTCTGGAGACAGCTGACATCTTTAGGGTTCTCATCAGAACATCCGGGGGTGGCTGGTTAGAAGTCCAACCCCTTGAGGAGGCTGCCACAAACTTTCTGTCTCTCTATCTCATGTCAATATCAGAGGCTTGGTCAATCAACATAGCCAATGCTGGAAGTTATTTTTCATTGGTGAAGTAAGGAGTATTTAATGTATACAGATGGCCTTGAAATGCTGTAGCAGGGTTCCTGCTCCTGCAGAGAGCTCAAGAATGCAGATGAAATGACTTGAGACGAAACTAGGCTCTCTGTTTCACCAATTTCTTTCTGGGTTCTTGTCTCACAAATTTGAAAAGTAAAATCCATGGACAATTATGGAAGGGAAGGGTAAACAGAGTGGGATTTATTTAAGTGAAAAGGGAAGAAATAAAACTCTGGCAAGGCAAGAGGGGACCTGAGAGCAGGAAGATCCATTCTGGTGAGCTAACCCAGGGGCTAATGTGGTTTGGGGTGTGAGCGTTGACCAACATCTATGTTAAACAGGCATTGACAAAGGACCAAAGCCATTAGTCCTGGACGGTGTTGGAAAAGAGTTAAGGCTACCTGGCTGTTCCTTTCACCTTTGAGCTTTACTCCTTCCTATAACTCCCATCTGGGTTCTTTCCCAGCTCCCATTTCCCCACACTCTGGGACAAAAGGAATTGGTTGGAAGTTTCCTGCAGGTCAACCTCATGGGCTTTACATATAACAAAGGCCTTGGTAAGGCCCACTACCCTGATTGCTGGACCGTCGACTATTCTTATTCGCAGGGAGCCCACAGTCCAGGTTCTCAAACTTGGTAATCACCTGGTAGGAAGCTTTAAAAACTGAATGAACGATTGCAGGATGTGGACCTCACTGGTGCTTATGGAGCAGCAGTGGCTGGGTTGCAGCCTGGGGCTCGGGTTTGAAAACTCTCATGTGCGCATCACAGTGTGAGAGGGCTGCAGTCGCTGGCGTTTAGGCCCATCACGTAGGAGTTCCGTCTCTCTCTCCTGGTGTTTTCTTTCTTTGTTGTTTTTGTTTGTTTGCTGTTGGTACCAGGATTAAACCTGGGGGTGCTAATCACTGAACCACATCACCAGCCCTTTTTTTGGGGGGGGATACTGGGGATTGAACCCAGGGGCTCTTGACCACTGAGCCACATCCTGAGTCTTATTTTGTATTTTATTTAGAGACAGGGTCTCACTGAGTTGCTTAGTACCTCACTTTTGCTGAGGCTGGCTTTGAACTCGTGATCTTCCTGCCTCAGCCTCCTGAGCCACTGAGATTACAGGCTTGCACCACTGCACCCAGCATCCCCAGCCCTTTTTTTAATAATGTTTGAGACTAAGTTGCTCAGGGCCTCACTAAATTGCTGAGGCCAGCTTTGAACTGGCAATCTTCCTGCATCAGCCTCCGAAGTCACTAGGATTACAGGTGTGCGCCATTGCAAGGAGCTCTATCTCTTGACGTAGTGGCCCAGGGAGGGAAGGAGACCTTGGCAGGGTGGGAGCCTTCTCGCAGGGCCCTCACAGGATGGGAGACTGCTGAGTGCAGGCTCAGGACGGGCTTTTCTGGCTCACACATCACACTTCATTCTCCAGAGTTCCTGATCAGCTCTCGCAGAGCCACCAGAATCTATCCCTGAGGCTTGGAAAGTGTTGATCAAATGAAAAAACGTGCCAATTTTATTAATACTCATTAACAGACTTAATTACACAGTGTGCCCTATACTGTCAATAACACGTGGCTGTTGCTTTAGAAACCAGAGTTGCTGTGTACTTCCCCTCCATCCTCTCAGCACGCTGACTGCCTGGGGCAGCTCAGCTGGGAGAACACCTCCCCTGTGCAGAGCCTTGGCAAATCATGGCAGCCTCTCCCTGGGCCATGGGAACCCTGTTTTTGCCTGTTTGGAGATACTGGACGGGAACAACCTTTCACCTGCTCCTTTTACAGGTTGCTGGCTCTCTCTGTGGCCACGCATTGGACTCTGCCTGGGAACTTAACAAATACTGCCCTTTGTGGCCAACCTGCAGAGATTCTGATTCCATGGCCATCCCCAGGCGCAGGCAGGGTGTGATCTGACCAAGGTCTTCCCTAGGGCAGGGAGTTGTCTCACCAGGAACAAGGGAACCACCCACCCTGCCTTCCTTTCTGGGGAGCTGGATTCTCCCCCTGAGGCTCCTGCCTGCTGGAGAAGGAACTGAAGTCTTAGCTCTAGTTTGTCCTTGCAAATGTAGCTGAGAGGGTCAGAAGGGTATGTGTGTGTTTCCTCCTAGAGGGAAACAGCTTGGCAACCTGAAGTCTTGGGGCAAGAGGAAAAGAACTCTGCTCTGGAGGGCTTAGCCTGGAGCCTAAGGGCTAGAAGCAAGGTGAGGGAGGGTGAGGGAGGCTGAGGGAGCCTCCGGGGATTGGGGCACTCTGGAGGTTAACAATACCCACAAGGGCAGGCATGGTGGTGCACGCCTGTAATCCCAGCAACTTGGGAGGCTAAGGCAAGAGGATTGCAAGTTTGAGGCCAGCCTCAGCAACCTAATGAGACCCTTTTGTAAAAGCCAGATGACCAAAAGGAGGCGAATTAAAGCCGCTGGGCAAGGCTTTATTAGAAATACATGCTCTTGGGCTGAACTCTCCCGTCCATCAGAGTGTGTACAGGAGAATGGTGCCCGTGTTCTGGCGTACAGACAATTTTAAAAGGCCCGGTCAGGAAGGGGAGGGCTTAGGGCAGGAAGAGAAGGCCAGAGTCCTTTCTGGATAAGTCAGGAAAAACCTGCTGATTGACAGGAGGCGCCTCTACTGGTGACATCAGCGTCTGGCTGGCCGCTCCGTTCAGCAGCTGCCCTGACCGGCCCTCCTAATTGGACACCCTGGACCCTGAACCGACCTAACACCTTTCTCAAAATAAAAATAAATAAACAAAAAGTGTTGAGGATATACTTCAGTGGTAAAGCACCCCTGGATTCAAATTCTCAGTACCGAACAAACAACAACAACAAAAACACCACTACCACCACCAACAAGCAAAACCAAAACACCAAAGCTGCCCCTCGTTCAGCTCTTCTCGGTGCTGTACACCATGCCAAGGGCTTTAGAGTGACTCATTTGTTCTCTGCTAGGACCCTATGAGGAAGACAGTGGTTATTTGCATTTCATAAATGAGGAAACTGAGGTTCTAAGTGGTTCAGAAGGTGACCTAAAAGTGGGAAGGTTCCCCAAGATCAGAGGGGTGTGGGGTTGAAGGCATGGGAGGTGCAGGGCTGTTCCGGGGCTTCTCCGGGTTGGGGAGCTCCTGGAAGGGACACATCCAGCATGATTTCTGGGGGTCTGCAACCAGGGACATGGCATGGAGTTCCCCAGGCTCCACCTTGCAGAGTCCCAGACAATGAGACACCGGCTCATCAGCACTGGGTAGCAAGAACTGGGGCCCAAAGGGCTCTCCGGACATGTTCGGTGCAACCTACAGACTCCTGCTGCCCCCAGAGGACTAGGTGACTGGTGCTTTGACTTACACTTAAATTTACTATAATTAAAATTCATAGTGCTTTAGAATAAAACTCATTGCCATTACAATATCTGGGGCAGGCTGAGGGCCACAGGATTCTGCCAGTCTTGCTTCTGGGCCCCTCTTCTTACTCTGACCAAGTTCAAGGTGGCTCCATTCCTAGGTAGATCCTGAAGCTCATTTCCCCAGCCTGCACCCTCTGGTCCCCAGTAGCTGTGACTTGGCCACCGTTCATGCAGCCTGGCCCCCACGCCTCTTGCCTCTTGTCTCCTCATGTCTGCAGTGCATTTATTTGAGAGGACTAAGAATCAAACGTGGCTTAACTCAGATTGGCACCAACCAAGTATCCTCTCTTCTAACCTTCAAACCAGCCCAAAGGAATTCCCCTAAAGCTGAAGTTAAGAGCCATCCGGCCCCAAAAGCATTCCTGTCAAAGTTCTTGGCAGGGGCTTGCTGGGAAGAAGTCAGAATTTGACTATTCGTATTTGTGTCTAGTGTTTCTTAATAGGATTTAAAATGTTCTGAGGGAAAGGAGTGCTTTCTGAGAGCAGTGGGGGGCTGGCAGAGAGAGCAGGCACTTAGAGGGAAAGGAAAGCCCGCCTTCCCGGAGTGTCTGAGGCTCTGGAGGGAGCAGGCTACAAACTGCAAATCAAGTAATTTGTGTGGGAAAATGGCAAGGCCATCCTCACATTAGGAAAGACTAGCAGCAGGAAACCCTCATAGCAGCATGCACCTCGTATGGAGAACTGCACTACTGCCCCCCACGCTTCATCTCCTCCTCTCTCACTGCCTGCATTGTACAGACGGAAGACAAAGAACCAGAGAGGTTGGTCAATGTGCCCTGACCACACAGCATGGGGTTGAGCTGTCTGAAGGTTGCTCTCCTGAAGCAGGAGGGCAATAAAGGAGCCTGGTAGGCTCTCAGCAGCTCTCAGTCCTGGCTGCATGGTGGTAAATCAGTTGGGAGCTTTTAAAGCAGACTGGTGACCCGAAGCCACCCTAGAGAATCTGACTTAATTGAATTGGGCTGCAGCCCAGGCACCGGTATATCTTAAAGCTCCCCAGGTGGATCTCATGTGCAGCCAGGGCTGGGAACCCGGGCTGTGGAACCCGGGCTGTGTGGTCGGGAGCTGAGGGGAAGTCCTGAGCTGACCTGGGCTGAAGTGACACACACTCAGGGAGACCAGCAAGGTTGTTGGATGAGCTTGGGAGAAGGGACACAGGAGGGACCACTGTCTAGTTCTTTCTTTTTAATGACAAGTGGCTGTATTAGGTATTAAGAACTTCAGATACCACGTTTCCCTAGATAAAGCATCAAGAGCAAATCCTCTAATGCTTCCTTGGTAGTTGGCCCAGAATAGACCTGGCTGCTGTCACCCGGTCCCTAAGCAGGGCTTACTCAGACCTGGGAGTAATTTTTTTTTAAAATATTTATTTTTTAGTTGTAGGCAGACAGAATATCTTTATTTTATTTTTATGTGGTGCTGAGGATCGAACCCAGTGCCTCACGCACGCTAGGCGAGCACGCTACCACTGCGCCATAACCCCAGCCCCCCATACCTATTTTTTTAAAAAATTATTTATTTCTCAAGTTATGACAAAATATGTATACCCTAGAGTAGAGAACTTTTACCATCCGTAGGAACACAATGGCATTAAGCACCTTGCCCCTGCTGTGCCCCCATCGCCACCATCCATCTTTACCACCTCTTTATCTTGCAGAACAGAAACTCCATGTCTGTTAAACAATAACTCCACAGTTCTCCCTTCCCCTCACCCCGGCACCCACCATGCTGATTTCTGTCTCTATGAATTTGACTACAATCCAGACCTGATTTGATGACATTAACATACTTGTGCCGGCTGAAAATCAAGTAACAATAACCACCCTTGAACAAGCAATTGATGACATAGCGACTGTTCAGGAGGTACAGCTGTATCCGTGCTCAGGCAGGATGGCAGAGAGGATTCCCTGTACTCACTCTGGAGGATTGCCTTTCTGAGCCCCTATGACAGTTACATGGGGCCACACTACTGAGTTCTAGCCAAAGGAAAGTGGCAAAAGTGGGGTGTATCCTTCCCATGCCTGGCTGTACCCTCCTCATCCTATACTACCTACCACACCTTCTTCCCCTTCCACAGAAACCTCATAGGCCACATGTTTAAGGTGGCAGTGTCAGAAGATGAGAGATCTCATTCTTGAGTCCTTGCCCCAAGAGCTGGTGTTCAATCTGCACTAATCTGGAACATGATCAAACTGAGATATTGGGTATATTTGTTACAGCAGCAGAGCCTGTCCCACCCTGACCAACAGAGAGAATTAAAGAACTGGACCAATCACTGAAGTTAGGATTCAACCCCAGCCCTCCCTGAAACCAAATTTGATGGTTGTAAACATTACACTCAATTTTTCTCATGTCCCTATTGCTCTCAAACTCTTTGAGGTTAGATATATGACCTTAGAAAAAAAGAAAAGAAAAATACTCATTTCTGTGAAAAAGGTTAGACATTTTAATATTTCCTTCTCTCCACATTGAACCATCCCCACAAAGAAAAATAAAACCAACTTCTGCTGAGCTATCTCTTTCTAGCTGATAAAAATCCTAGGAGCCTCCGGGACTTGTGTCAGGCAGATGTTTAAACCTATTCTTTAAGAGATGTTTCTCCAGCAATTTATTTTCTGTCACAGCCTGTGTTTTCTGCCTATGAAGGATGATATTTTGTTCACCTTTGGTGCCCTTAGTTTGTCGTCTTCTGCAGTAAATGTCCTCAACCGGTACTTGCGCTATCCATTAGGTAGAGCTGTCTCAGTGGCTGTCACCAGCCAGGCTGCTCCCTGAGTCGTGGCTCGGAGCTTCATGTCACTTCTCAGCACATCACCCACTTCTATCTCCTACTGAGTGAGTGCGTGCACATTTTTTAGAAAACATTTCAACTGAGTGTTTCTTCTCTATTATTTCTCAATATAGCATGAATCAACGTAGCCCAAGCCCAGTGCTGGAGAACCTTTGGAAAACTTTGAAGAGGAAGGTATAGAAAAATGGCCCAGAGGGAGGACCCAAATCTGGGGACTTGGAAACAGAAAAGCAAAGCTGAATGTAGAGCAGCAATAAGAAGAAAAATGCCAGAAAACTTTTCACGTTGTGAACTTCATGCAGCAGAGAGGGAAGGGCTTTCTAATTGGTACTGAAATAGGGTTGGGTGGCCAGATTCAGCAAGTAAAATTCCCCATGTCCAGATCAAGTCAAATCTTGTTCCGCATTAGTGTGTCTTGTGTAATACTGGGGTGTACTTATAATAAAATTATTCATCGTTTATCTGAAATTCAACTTTACTGGGCATCCTTCATTTTGTCTGAAAACCCTAAGGTTGCTGGAAGGCTGGGCTGTATAGTTCAGGGTGCTTGGGTTCCCATCCTGCTCCTGCTGCTCACTGGCGGGGTCACCTTGGATGGAATATCAAACCTCTCTGTCCTAGGTTTCCTCTTTCTGCAATGGGGTTGGTGAAGACACTGTTGGGAGGCCTCAGCAGGAGACGCAAGTAAACACGATGCGCTGTGCCTGGCCACGTAGTAAGTGTTCAGTAAACACACAAACCCTGCTGGAGTGCTGAGGCAGGACCAGGCCCGTTGGCATCCACAAGGCCTTGGATGCCCAGTGCGGTCTGGGGTGTTCCACAGTGTACTCCTCGGAGATGGTGGGCAGGGTGCTAATGCCTCTGAGCAGAGTGAGCTCTGCTCATCTGTAAAATGGAGCTGATAACATGCACCTTTCAGGATCACTCGAGGCAGGAGAGACTAAGGCTAAAGGAGCAGGTGCTGATGGTGGGATTTTAGAAACTGGGGGAAGCACTTCTGGAAGCAGGAGGGGAACTCAGGACTCTTGGAATCACACTATAAAACTATATGATTCCATCATTCAAAAAGGCATGTTTTGAACACCTATTCTGTGCCTGGTGCTGCACTGGGGGCTGGAGAGGTAGCTGGATAAGACCCCGTCTTGCAGTTGCTCATGGTCCGCTAAGCAAAGCATTCAAGTGCTGTGCCAAGTCCCCGCTGAGTGCCATGGGACATGGAGGAAGGATGTCCAACCCAGACCTGGGGTGGGGGGGACAGGGAAGCCTCCTGGGGGAGGTACATTCTGCTAGAGTCGGAGGAGGAGCAGGCTTTAAAGATAGAGAAGGAACAAAGGAGGAAAACATTTGGGCAGAAAATAGAGCAGTCCCTAAGATGCAGATCACCCACAGAAAACACACCCAGCAATAATAAGGCATCAAAAATAGGAGCAGCTGACATTTCCCAAATACTTATTGTATGTAGAGCACTTTACACGTCTGATCTCACTGTCCCCTCACCATAGTCCCTGGAGATGGGGGTTACTGATTTTCCCATTCTCCAAGTAGGGAAACAGAGTCCTGATACAGTCGGGTAATTTGCCCAAATTCACCAGGCCCAGTTAGCAGCATCGTTGCTCAGCACTGTACCTGGCTTTTCCAATTTCCAAAGTTAAACTCCTAAATCCTCTTCCGTGCATCTTCTGAATTCTAATTTGGAATTAGACACTTAGTACATCTTTCTATATATTTGCCATTTTCTTTTCAATGGGAAAATCTGGCCGAGTCTGAAGTCCCTGCCCAAACCCACTAGCTTGCATGCATCAGGGGATCCGGGCTTGCTTTCTGCCCATCCTCTGCCCAGTTTCCCAGCCATCTATCTTCACAAAGCACCGAATCAGAGAAAAGTTCTGGGAAAGGCAAAATCAATGGTCGGATGTCACCCCAGGCCCTGAAGGAAACCACAGCCCTGCTCAGCTTGTTGTGGCCTCCCCCACCATCCACCCTTGGCTCCCCAAGCACTTAGCTGTCCCTATCGATTCCCAGGCCACTGGAGATGGGAGCCCATTAGGAGGAGCTGCTAAAGTCTGTTCATTTGCCTTCCATTGTGGGTTGATGTTTACTTGTTGACTTTTCTTATCTCATTTCCCTGGTTGTTCCATTTAGAAATTAAAAAAATATATATATATATTGTCAAATTACAAAGAAAAATAAAAAGAGGGGAAAGATATATTAGTCCTGGTGCTCTTGAATTCATTCTGTATCTGGGGGAGCTGACCCTGCAGGCTGGGCTACTCCAGCTTCAGTGCAATTGACCTTGGCTACATTTGGCCCCGGGGAGGCAATGGTGGGAGCTTGGGGGGTGGGAAGAAGACAGATGCCGGAGTATGCTGCCCCCAGCATCCCCAGCTGTGCTGTGTCTTCTCTATGGCATTTTCCTTCAAGGGTCCGCCATGGTCCTATAGGGGTCCTGGCTCTGGGCTTTGGAAACACCACCCACTCCTGTCCATCCAGCCTAGGGGTTGATTCTCCACCCTTTGGCTTCTCAGCTACTTCATCAACTGGGCAAACACCAACTGTATTATATTTCTTCTGATTTAAGTACTTCGAGTGATTTCTGTTTACCTGGCTGGAGTCTAATTGATCCAGGAAGGGAAGCTAATTTACTAAGCAAAGATGTCTGGGGTGCAGCCCAGTCTATACACCTATTAGCAAACTTATCCAAAATGATTTTATTCAATTCAGGGCAATGCAATAACTCAATTCAACTCAGTTCAGATTAGTGAATGCTCATCGTGCACCTACTTTGAGAAAGGCACTCTGCCAGGGGGTGGGGAGATGAAAGGAGGAAGCTGAGGAGCACCCCTCCACGGAGTTGGTGGACTAGCAGCATACATGGTCAAGAGAACTGAGTTGAGCTATTCTGCATGGTGGACAAAGGGTATTATGAGGTGGCCCTGGGGATGGGGTCTCAGGAGACCTGAGGAATGAGGGGGACTTCCTGGGGAATAGCACTCAAATGGGAAGATGGGAGGAAGGACGGCAAGCCTGGGGACTGTGTGAGTGTGGTGCGTAGGCCAGTGGCTGTGAGGTTTGGGGAATCGAATCCCCAGAAAGCAGAACATGAAAACTCACCTCTAAAATCCCACCCAGGCAGCCGGCTGTGGCCATGTGTAGTCCTAGCAGTTGAGGAGGCTGAGGCAGGAGAATTGTAAGCTCGAGGCCAGCCTGGGCAATTTAGCAAGACTCTCTTTCAAAATAAAAAAAAAAAAAAGGGCTGGGGATGTGACCTAGTGGTAGGACACCCCTGGGTTCAATCCTCAGTACCAAATAATAAACAAACAAACAAAATCCACCCAGGCAGGTGAATGAATGGAGCAGAAGAGTTAGCTAGGAGACCGTAGGCTAAGATTTCTATTTGACAAAAATAATAAAAGTTTAAAAAAGATGATTAAATCGTGTTAGGACAGCTATTTAATTATTGGAAAGAAATATAAACATAGGTTTTATCTCTTTTTTTTTTTTTTACCAAAATAATTGAAGAGTTAACTCCTCCCTCACAAAGTAACCATAACATCTAGAAGACACCCTAGGTTAAAATTTCTTGGACTGGGGGTGGAGAAGGACTTTCTGAAGCATGGAGCATATGATAAAGAAAAATAAAAAGTTATGGGAATTAAACTCTTTGAATGATACTAAAATTAAGATGGAGTAAACTAGGATTAAAAGTTTCCCAAAATTATGACAGAAGGATTTGGATTCTTAATATAGAAAGAGTTTTACCAACAAATGTGAGGAAACAATCTAGCAGAAAATATGTGACATAAGTGTGCAATTCATATGAAATATGTGGGGAAATTGTAACCAATTAGTCATTGGAGATATGCAGATTCTTCATAATAAGACATCCTTTGCCAATAAAATTTGCAGAGTATGTTTTGTTTTCTAAATAAAACTTGAAACTGGTGGGCCTTGTCTAAGAAGGGAATTCTCATAATTGTTGGTGGGAGTGTGAGTTCTTACATTTCCAGGAAATGATTTCGTGACATCTATTAATGACTGTAAAAATGCTTATGACTTTCTTTCATCTCTATAATGCCACTTTAGGAATATGTCCAGAGGAAATTTACCTGGATGCATCACCTTGGCATTATTTACAGTGAGAGCGAACTGTCTGCCCTAGGCAACACTACAGTGTAACAGACAATCAGCCTCCCATCATGCAACAGTAATGTGTGATAGATGTGATGTGATAAATGCACTTTGGAACAAAGATAGGAGCAAAAAAGGGGAGAAGCCAGGCGAGCAAGGAAGCATTCTGTCTGGAGCCAGCAGGAAAGTTCTGACAGAGACGGTGATATTTAAATTGGGTCTTGAAGGATGAATAGAAGTTTACCAGGTAGAGTAGAGGAAGGTCCAGGCAGAAAGAAAAACGCATGTGAATGTACAATGTGGGGAGTCCTGAGCTTGATGTGGCAAGAGCTTAGACTGTGCCTATTGGGAGGCATGAGTGGGGGAGGTCAGAAGGACTTTGGTCAGCTCAAATTTGCAGCCAGAATTGTGGGCACATTAGTTTGGCTTCGGTAGGTTCCCGGCGCACTCAGGAGACAGGAAGACATTTAGGAGGCTCTGACGAGAGGCTGGCCAAGAAGTTTGGCCCAAGGCAAAGCGAGGAGAGATTGGAGAGCTATGAAGGGGTGAGATGGCCACCACGAGGATGGACAGAGACAGAATTCCAGGATTTGTGACTTTTGGAGACAAATGGGAACAGATTAATTAGAATTCAGGTGGCATGTAGGAGGCAGAACGCTCACCAAGGAAGAGGGAGTAAAAATAGTTGCTTAGAAGTTATTGTGTCAAACAGCAGGAGTTCCAGAAGAATCTCTGCACACCTGCTGTCAGCTTCCTCTAAGAAGACAAGACAGCTCGTGTCCCCTGGAAGGGCACAGGAAGCCCATCACCTGCGACAACCCTGAGGAGGGCTAGGGGGTGCTCAAAGTCTGACATCTGCCTGTCTAGCCTGTGCTCTCTGCATCTCCCTTCTCCACCCCTGTAGAGGAATGAGGGAATGACAGTTCATGAAATGTCACCTTTGAACTTGCTGTGGAGAGCAGAGGGCAGTTGGTGGCCAGACTTGAAGTACAGATTTTCCGTGAAGATCTGCAAATAGTCCCTCCAGCAAATAGATGGATGGTTGCAGACAATGGAAATTGGTTGAACACACACACACACACAGCACTCTGCTCCGCCCACCTGGCACACAGTTTTGATCTGTTATTGGGTGATCACCTGCAAAACTGAGGTGAACCCCGTGTGCAGTGCCATGTGTCACTGTGGCAGTCTCATTTATAAAGTAAGGCAAATAGGAGGGAGTGGGCGTTGGCCACAGTGTGGCAGCCTGGTCGGGCTATCAGGCCCGCAGCGGGTAGGCTGATTCCTCCTGTGCAAGAGGCCACCTCTTGCACGGGTCCGTGGGAGGGAGGAGAACGGATTACACAAGGCACTGCTGTCACGGACCATGCAGATATGTCACCACTGCACAAGGGTATCATGAAAGGGACAGGATTGCACAAGGTGCAAAGAGGACCTCAAGGCCAGGAGACGGGAAAGAAGAGACCACCCAGCTTATGAATTTGGACATGACCCATTTGAATACACTGTCATGGTCACCTGCGGTACCAGTTATCAAGCCCTGGTTAAGAGAGGGTGCACACTTTGGAGAGTGTTTCTGAAGAGCACTGTCCTCACTACCAAAGGCCTTAAATGAGGGTTAGCTCCGTGACAGCAGGGTTTAAAGGGCCAAGTGTGTGACCATTTAGTAAAGCTGGCATCGACCTCCTCTGTAACCCCTGTTATCACTTGGTTTTCTCAAAATGGGGTGCCAACTCCTGATGGAATTTCGACTGTACATTGTAGACACATGGTCCCTGGTGACGGCTGGCTCCCTGAGCCCTATTCTCCAGCAATGCTTGGGAAACATCTTTTCCTAATTTGTGCCCCACTGTCCCACCTGAAACACTCCATCTTTGGTGGCTGCTCACTGAAGCCTCATCTTGGGGCTCCCTGTGTTTTAGGGTAAATGTGAAACCACTCTAATGATACTGGATCATACACAGCCCCTGACAAGATGTAAATGTCCTTCCTTCTTTCTGATCACTTCAGGTACAGGAGGACATGCCAGATAAGGTAAGTAATCTTGTCTGTTGAGTCCTGGGGCATGGGATGTGGCTTCTGGCCTCTGGCAAACATCTTCTGTAAAGGACCAGACAGTAAACATATGGACCAGCATTGTGGTCCATATGGACTCAATTATGGCCATTCAACTCTACTTTGTAGCACTAAGGTAAACAGAAACTATGGATAAACAAATGGATGTGGTTTTATGCCAATAAAACTTTACTTATAAAAACAGGCAGTGGGCAGGAATTGACCCATGGGCCATAGTTTGCTGGCTTCTGTTTTCACACTGTCCAGAGGAAATATCAGGTGAGCCACACACATAATTTTTAACTTTTTAGTCATCACATTTAAAAAGCACAATGAAGCCTGTGTGTATTAGTCAGGGTTCTCTAGAGAAACAGAATCAACAGGAAGTATAATTATAAAAAGGGAACTTATCAGGTTGGCTTACGCCTCCAGAAGCTGGATAGTCCCCAGTGGCCATCTGCAGGCTGGAGAGCTGTGCGGTCCAAGAGGCTGAAGCCCCAGAGCAAGAGGGATCAACAGTGCTAGCCTAATCTGAGATCTAAGCCTTCTGGAAAATCACTGTCAGAATCTGCTTTTGAAGAGTGAAGAAGCTAGAGTCCAATATCATCAGACAATGGCAGCAGCAATCAACGGCCTGTTCAAGAAGAATGGAGCTGGCATCTGCTGCTTTGTTCTTCCAACTTTTACTCCATCCAAGCCATCATCCTATTGGTTGGTGCTGCCCATGCTTAGGGAGGGTCTTCATTTCAGTTGGCTATCCCACATGCCAATCACCCTCACTGACACACCCACAATCCTCTTTTTTTTTTTTTTTTTGGTACTGGGGATTGAACTCAGAGGCACTCGACCACTGAGCCACATCCCCAACCCTATTTTGTGTTTTATGTAGAGACAGGGTCTCACTGAGTTGCTTAGCGCCTCGCGGTTGCTGAGGCTGGCTTTGAACTCGCGATTCTCCTGTCTCAGCCTCCCTAAGTGCTGGGATTACAGGCTTGAGCCACCGTGCCCGGCTCCCACAATCCTCTTAATTCTTGGCATCTCTTAATCTAATCAAGTTGAGATTCAAATTAACAATTACACTGTGAAATTAATTTTAAGATTGTATTGTTCTTAATTTAATGCATTCTACCTAAAATCATTTTTTGGTGTGTGTGGTTCTAGGCATTGAATCCAGGGCCTTGTGGAGGGCAAGCACTGTACCAATTGAGCTATATCCCCAGCCCGCAATCTATCTAAAATCTTCTCATTTGGACATGCAATTAATATTGAAAAGTTTTAACAAGATATTTTACTGGGACCTAGCCTCTGAAATCCAGTGTGTACACATTCACAGCATCTCGATGTGCTGAGCCACATCTCAAGCACTTGGCAGCCCTCCTGATTCTGACAGAATTCTCTCACCAAAGGCTGGTCTTGAAAGTCAATCTCTTGGAAGATGTGTTGGTCAACCTTCCACCACTGTGACAAAACACCTCAGATCATCAAGTTAAAGGAGAAAAAGTTTATTTTGCCTCATGGTTTTAAAAGTTTCAGTCCATGGTTGCTTGTCCTGGTTGCTTTGGGCCCATGATGGTGCTGCATGTCATGGAAGGAGAGTGTGGCGGTGGAGCCCTGTTCACCTTAGGGCATTTGGGAAACAGAGAGAGGAGACATGAAGGTGCCAGAGACCCAGTGTCCCCAATGAACTAACATCCTTCCACTGGGCACCACCTCCTACAGGCTCCACCCCTCTCAACTGCATCGTGGGCTGGTGACCAAAGCCTTTAACACATGGGCCTTTATGGGACCTTCAAGATCCTAACTCTAACAGAAGGGAAGTGTTAAGCTGAATTAAGTTTGACCTAAAGCTTTCTCTGTGCACAGTGAACTGTAACCTAACCTGATGTGTCCACGGACTGTAGCGGTCTTGTAACAAAGGGCTGAGTCTCAGCCAATCACAATCAATCACCTGTGCCAACCAGGATCCAAGGAGACAGACACAGCTGTCACCAGTCGGGCTCTCTCTGTACCTCACTTCCATTTTCTGTAGGTCACTCGCCTTTCTCTGGCTATAAATGTAGCCTGCCTCTGTGGCCGGGTGGAGCGTTGTGAGGCAATTTGGTGGAGACTACTCTATGATCTAGAATCATAAAATTGTCAATTGAGATCTGCAAATCTAGATTGGTTGTAATTTTCCCTTTTAGCAGAAGGGATGGGGCCCTCGACTTCAGACCCCTTCTTCCTCGCCTTGACACCTCCCACCCCTCTGCCGTGCCCCTGTGCCCTCTCCTCCACTCCATCCATCTGCTGCCCAGTGCCCCTTCACCTGCATGGGTTTCCTAGGGCTCTGTAACAGTCTCACGAAAGTGGTGGCTCAAAACAGCAGAAATGGATTCTCTCACAGCTCTGGAGGCCAGAAGTCAAAACCAAGGGGAGCGCCACGCTCCTTCCAAAGTCCTGGGGGACAGTGTCTCCCCTGCCACTTCTGGTTTCTGGTGGCTCCTGGTCTTCCCTGGCCTATTGCCCATGACAGCCTCAGCTTCCACTTTCACAGCATCTCCTCTTCTGTCCCTCTGTATACTCTTCTTACAAGGATGCCACTCACTGGGTTGGAGACCCATCCTAAGCCCCTGCCGATGTCATCTGGAGATCTTTAATCATCACCAGCACAGACCTTATTTCCAAATAAGGCCACATTCCAGGTGGGTGTGAATTTGGGGAGACGTTACTCCACCAACAACATTATCCTATGAGAATTCGGAAAGATGGCCTGCAGCTTTCTGGACAACCACCCTCATTTCTGCCCCACAACCCTGAATTTCTGGCGCTCGAAGTCTCTTGCAGGTAGGATATCTAGCACAGAGAAACGCCCAGGGAGGAGGAGGATCCAGGAGAGACTGGAGAAGCAGAAGGAGGCCAGGGAGAGGAAGGAAGAAGCAAACCTCCACTGTAAGCAAATAAGTGTGCCCATCCTGCCCCAGAGACATAAAAAAAATACACACCACTTTGTGTCCCGAGATAAAACAACAAAACCAAATAACGGGATCACCTTATCTAGTTCTAGTGCCCGAAATAAATGAATTCTGCAGCGTGTCCTGACAGCTGCTGATTACCTAGCAAAACGCCTCTATCCCGTTCTCATGCAGGCCTGGCTTTTGCAGATGTAGAGATGATAATCCCGCCTGAGAACAGCTGTTATTCCGCCATGAGCAGACACGGAAAGTTGGTAGCTTTGGTGCAGGTGTTTTGTTTGTTTTTCTCTTTTAACTACCTTTGCATTTTTTCATTTTCTGGCTTCCTTGCAATTCTTTGCAAATGACCTTCGTGTCTTTGTCTTGAGTTTTCTTCCACAGCCAGACTCCTCTGCTGTCACGGGGCTGGATGGGGGTGTGGAACTGGAGCAGGTCCTCCTCTCTCTCCATGACCTGTGATTCCATCTCTAACTGTCCTTAACTCCTGTCCACTTGTACTTCAAGTCCCTGTTCAAATCTCACCTACTACTGCAACAAGCTGCAGCTTCTCCCCTCTCCATAATCCATTTTCTACACAGAGGAGACGGTGGTCTTTTTAAAACACAAACCTAATGATGTCACTTTCCTGCTATATATTTGCACCGTCCCCCTGTTGCTCTTAGCATAATAGCTAAGATGTACCCAGCACTGTGTGCCAAGCACTGCCAGACAAATGTCACACACATCAGTGTTAATCCAACCCTCCCACCAACAGCCTCACATTTTACATTAGCAAACAGAGAAATTAAATAGCGTAACCAAAAAGTGATAGAGCAGGGATTTGATCCCAGAGACACTTGCTCCAGAGTCAGTTCTTACCTGCTACCCTGCCCGATGGCCTGGTGGCCTCTGCAACCATCCATGAAGCCCCTGCTACCTTGCCAGCCCCCTCACTCCCTGTACTCTGAGGACACTGTCCTGCTTGGATTTTCTCATTCTTTCCAGCTCTTGCTCACCTCAGGGCCTTTGCACTTACTCTGCCCTCTGCCAAACACACTTTCTCCCCACTTCCCAGGCCTTGGTTCAGGAATGCCATCCACCATCTCCCAGACCAGATCAAACACTCTAGAAACTTTCGGAGCACCGAGGACTTCCCCTTGCAACACATGACCCTGTCCCATCTCTCCATGGTCTGGGTGAGCATTTGATAATGGTCCTGCCTTCTTTCTCTCTACTTTTCCACACAGGTGTACCCTCCACAGGGAAAGGGAGGGTCATTCTCCACTGTCCCTCCAGGGCTTGACCCAGGGTCTGGTTCACAATACTTGCAGAATAAAGAAATGGATGAAGATAATAAATCAGTGACATCTGATTTAAGGTGAAAAAAAAAGTCCATACTAATAAAGATTTCAGAAAAGCTAACAAGGGCAGAGAAACTCCACTCTCTGTGGAGTCCAAATGCTCCCTTTTCTGTTCAAATTTTAATGTTTTTGAAAGCCAAGTTCATCTTACAGCGAGCTGTACATTTAATGAAATGTATTTTTTTGTTGGTCCCTGAAAAGCAGTTATGAGATCAATGGCGAGTCCCGCAATCAATGGTGTTTGGAATCAAGGAAATTCCATTTGTGGCCTGGGGTAAATTCTTTGCTTTTCTGAATCCTAATTTCCTTATCTACAAAAGGACAGGGTGTTGTAAATACTGGAGATGTATTTGTAGCCTTAGTGTCGTGACTGTTAGCTTTAATTTCTCCATGGAAAGTCATTATTATGAGTTTCATAAAATATGTGTCAGGTTAGTGTTTTGCTGGAATCATCCATACACTGTATTTGCATGGTCAGTCACACATTTGGCAACTTATCATTTTAGAGGAGAAATGAGAGAGAAGTTTGGGGGGCTCTGTCTTCTTTGTATTTTAATGAATGCTGCACGAAACCTCTTTCTTGTCTGTGGGAAAAGCCTTCCCCAGCAGGAGCCGCCAGAGAGAGGCGCCTTCGAGCCCTTGCCAAGGTGCGCTCCAGAGGCTCAGAAGGTTCTCGGCTCCACTTGGTAAAGACTACAATCTTCTGTATGGGACGCTCCCCCGACCCCTGCGTTAAACATGGTAGGAAATTTGAGTCATCTATGAAGCGCCTCAGTTTTTACTTGTTCTATTTCTACATCTAATGCTCTTTCTCATTTATTCTAGGTGCTCTGAACCAGCCACTGGAGTACAATCTCGGCACAGCTAACCGAAAGCTTTGGTGGAGTCACTGCTGGCTCCTACACTGACTTGAGCCAGGGCCTGAGCCATGACAGAAATGAAGCCTTCAGAGAAGTCTGTGAAAAATCATGCCTCCATGAACAACCTCTCTTTGCCCTTTGACGTGCCATAGGCCCAGTGGAAGTCTCAGCCATATTGAACTTGGCAAACTAATGTGTATTATGAATAAGCTAGAAAATGTATATTTGGGTTAAAAAAAGGAGAAGCAATTGCAGAGGTACGGTGCAGAAGTCTAAGTGAGATTGACGACACCTCCCAGGTAAGAGGTCCTACTCCCTTTCCTGCTGATGGGTGGAGCACAGATCACAGCTTGCTGTGTCCATGGACCAACTTTAATGGATGTCAGCAAATTAGTTTTCATCTCTGCTTCAGCCACCATGACAGGCTTTCTGCTATCTACTGTGGGGCACATAGCTTGTCTTTTAAGAGTTGATGTAACCTTTGCAAAAGCAAAAAACATAGACCACTAAGTTGGGTACGAGGAACGTGTGTGTGTGTGTGTGTGTGAGAGAGAGAGAGAGAGAGAGAGAGAGAGAGAGAGAGAGGTCGAGATCTAACTGTCACTAGAGCAAGGCCACTCATCGTAGCAGGTTAGGTGCTGTCTCTCTCCAAAAGATCTGCCTATGTCTTAGTGTGTAAAGTCTGTAAATGTGACCTTATTGAAAAAAAAAAAAAAGAGTCTTTGCAGATGTAATTAAGTTAAAGATATTGAAATGAGTTCCTCCTGGACTATCCTGGTGGCCTTAAATCCAACAATGAGTGTCCGTACAGGAGGAAGGCAGAGGGAGATTTGAAGATCATGTGAAGTCAGAGGCCGAGACTGAAAGATGCAGCCACAAGCCCAGGAGTGTTGGCAGCCGCCAGAGCCTGAGAGGGCAGCAAAGGACTCTCCCTTAGAGCAGCTGGAAGGGCACAGCCTCGCTGACACCTTGATTTTAGACTTCTGGCTTACGGATCTGAGAGGATATATTTCTGTCATTTTAAGCTACCAAGTCTGTGGTAATTTATTGCAGTTAACATTTTTTCAGTTACTTTATTACAGTTGATTCTTTTTTGTCTTGAAAATTTGGTGCTAAGACAATTCTCAAAGAAACGAGAATTTCAGAGCTAATTCGACTAGTGACAGTTTCATTGAACAAAGTGTCTTTTTTCCTCTAAAGCCTACTTAAAATGGTTTCTTATCAACTTCACCAGTCAAAGTCCAACTAGGTATATAGAAATGACTTCAGGTATTTGTTGAGAGGGAATTTCATGCAGGAATTTGTCACATCAGTGATGAAGGGGCTGATAAGTCACTAGGCAGCAGAGAGGTCACCCAGAAATTAGCAGCAAGAGGAGGCCATGCTACTCCCAGGAAGGAGGTAGTGTTACCACAGCCCAGGAGTCAGGGCCACCTGCAGGGAGCTAGGAGCATAGTGGCTTAGGTGGGGAGACTCTGAAGCTGAGAGGACACCTGAGGTGAGAGGGGAGGGGGAAATGTCCAGCTCTTCCTTCCTCCACCTTCTGTGCCTTGCCAGTCCCTCTTGCTGGCTGACCCCAGCCAGCAGCTCCCTGAAAAGCAGCCTGAGAGAGAGAGAGACAGTCTCCAGAGGACAGTGCGGGGAAAGATGAGGGGACCTTGGAATGAGTCACCCAGGACGTGGACCCTCTCCTGAGGACACGCTTCCAGAAAAGCTGCTCAGGATGGTGGGGACCGAGTATTCTCCTTCCTTCTCAGGAGACTGGGCCCCACTGCTCTCCGTGTCCCCTTCACGGCACACAGGGGAATGCTCCCCAAGTGTGTCCGCCTCCCAGTCCCTGCAGTCTGTGCGCATGTTACCTTGTTTGTCCAGATGTGATTAAGTTAAGGATTCTGAGATGGGGACACGATGCTGCATTGTCAGTGGCCCAATGGACCACAAAGGGCCTTATAAGAGGGAGACAGGAGCGTCCTAGATGAGAAAAGAGAGGAACAACAGAAGCGAAGGTTGGAGTGATGTGCTTTGAAGATGGAGGAAGGGGCCCTCGGCCAAGGAATGTGGGGCTTGTAGAAAAGACAAGGAAATAGCCCCCAGGAAGGAGCTCAGCCCTGCCAACACCCTGATGCTAGTCCAGTGAGGCTGGCTGAGGACTTCTGCCTCCCAAATCCCTAAGATAATACATCCGCAGGGGTTTAAACCAGTTTATACCGGTTTCATGCAGCAGCAGTAGGAAAACACTAATGGGTCCACTTCACATATTAGGATAAAACATCAGCCTGTTCTCTCTGCAGCTGAAACTGTGGTGGGACTGGTTCCTTTCTCACATATTCCTCTCTGTCTCTCTTCACCTTGAGAGTTCAAGGCAAAGCCAAAAAGCCAAGAAGCTACTGGCTGCTATAATCTACTTAATGGCAGAGTCCTAAAGCTCCTTTCTCCATTCTAGGGGAAAAGAAATAAAAAGGGGAAGGAAAAAGCATCAGGAACTAATTCCTTTTACTCTTAAAGATAACAGACTAATAATAACAGTGGCAATAAGGATATAATAATTAACTGAACTACCTAGAGCTTATACTGAGAGCGACTTTGCATATCCTTTTCATTTTGTTCTCGTAACTTAATGAGGGAGGTCTGAGTGGCCGTGTTGTTCATGTGAAGTAGTTAGGTGTTGGCAGGTTAAGTTCATGTATGTGGGAAGCATCTGAGCTGGAATTCTTGAATGGAATATTTTAAGTACTATATTACTATTGCTGTTTCCCAGTTTGGCTTGTATTTGGATCCCCAACTCAGTAATAAATTATACATGGCATCCATTTGTCAGTGATTGATCTCAGTCACATATAAATGAGTGAAAATTGTCCACCCAGCCACAGCCCACAGTGGGCTTTATATACAGATCTCAGTCCGCACGTCTCCTGGTACCACAGCTAGCCCAAGCCTCATCACGCCTTCCCAGGACCCCGGAGACCTGCCCTCCCTGCCCCCTGCTTGCTTGTCCCGTCCGTCCTGTGAACACATGTCCTGTGGATGCTGCGTGGCTCATCCTGTCACTCCTCGGCCCTGCCAGCTCCTGCTGACCTCGCCATCCAGCCTGCAGGTTCCTGCCTGGATCTCTCTGAGCTGCCCCCTCAGCTTCCTTTCTGCTCCTTGAACACACCAGGTCCTTTCCTGCCCCGAGGCCTTTGTGCCTTCTGTTCCCTCTGCTCAGAATGACCTCCCCACTGTCCCTGGACTTGCCTGCCTCATCGAGTGCTACCTGCACTCCTCAGGCACCCCCCACCCCTGCCTGTCATGTTTTCTGCAGAACACCCCTTGTGCAGTATCTCCCCGTCGTCTCTCTCTCTGGAAGGGAAGCTCTAAGAACACTGCCAGCCCCCCGGGTCTGGAACCTGGCCCATGTCAAGTGCTCAGTAAATATCTGGGAATCAATGAATGAATCCCTCACAGCAGTGGTTTTTCTAATATGAAGTTCAAGGAGACATACTTTTAGGACTCCATGACACGGTTGTATCTAATTTTTAAATTGTACCTGCTTCAGCTAGAACCATTTATTGACAACACCAAGAAGCTAGAAGATAATTCCCATCCCCCTTTCACAGACCACTGGACACAGCAGCCAGAGTACCTGTTTATGCCCCACAGTCCCAATATGCCAGTGAGGGAAAAAGGGTCCTTGAACCTGCAGCTGCCTTGGCAAGTCCAGGCAGATCCACAAACCCAGGGGAAGGCCAGTGCCAGGAAATTAGATCTCAAGCCAGAAAGGCAGGTTCTGTGATTCTACAAAGAAGTACAGTGTGCATCACATCCAACACACCTGAGAATGTGGCTCCACAGTCCTCCAGTCCCTGACTTGGGGGAGAGGGACCAATGCAGCTCTTGGCACTGATGCTTGTGATGGAAACATCCGTCTGGAACCTGGCCTCAGTGGCCCAGGGAGAAAGACGACACAAGATGATGCAGATTTCAGTGTGAAGCTGGGTTGAGAGTGACAAAGTCTTACCTTTTTATGTATACAGAACATTTAGAGAGCTGTACACATTTTATGGGGGGCAGGACTCAGGAGAAAACAAATATTTAAAATGAGGTCTAAAATTCACCTACCTAACAATCCCTGTGAGGTTTGGACTTGGTTAACCACCTCCTAGACGGGGAAACTGATCCTCTGGATGGGGTAAATGTTGCCCTCAAATTCACCCAGCTGTAAGCTGGGGAGCAGAGACTAGAAGCTCCAAAGGTCCATGTGGTTCCAGAAAAAAAGTGTTTCTCATAGGAGCTGTAGAAGGTGCTCAGCTCCAGGCAGAGCTGCCGGAACACAGTTAATGGATAATAAAGCAAGACTGGGAGCTGGGTCCTTCCGACTTCCTATCAGGAAGCCTTCTGACATCCTGAGGATTCCAGATCCCCCACACCTGGGGGGTCTCAGAGAGGTCTCAGAGGAACCATCAGGCTTCCCAGGATAGGTCTCTGTGATGATGAAGGATAACGAACTCCAGCTCTGTCCCTTGTACACTGTGTGATGCAGACAAGTTGTCCAACCTCTCTGAGCCCCAGTTCCCTCATCTGGGAGAAGGGTGTGAGGACTAGTGAGATATTCTACCACAGTGGGCCCTCGAACCTCTGTTAACAAAGATGCTAGTGTCTCCAAGTCTGTCCTTCCATACTCTCAGAGAGTTTCCCTCTCCTAAAAGTTCTTAGTTCAGCCGGGCGTGGTGACTCAAGCCTGTAATCCCAGCACTTAGGGAGGCTGAGACAGGAGAATCGCAAGTTCAAAGCCAGCCTCAGCAACAGCGAGGCGCTAAGCAACTCAGTGAGACCCTGTCTTTACATAAAACACAAAATAGGGCTGGGGATGTGGCTCAGTGGTCAAGTGCCCCTGAGTTCAATCCCCAGTACCAAAAAAAAAAAAAAAGTTCTTAGTTCATTCTCTATTGCTATAGCAAAATACCTGAGACCAGGTAGTTTGTAGAATAGATTATTTGGCTCATAACATGGAAGCTTTGAAGTCCAAGAGCAGAGAGCTCTGGTATCAGGTCATGGCCTTCCTGAGGAATCACAATGTGGTGGACGACATCCCATGGTGAGACACAGCAAGGGAGCCAGCTCAGGTCTCTCTTCCTCTCCTTCTGAAGCCACTAATGCCACCACAAGGGCCCCATCCTCATGACCTCATCTAACCCTAATCACCTCCCAAAGGTCTCACCTCCAAATACCATTAACATAGGAATTACATTTCCAACATGTGGACTTTGAGGGGTGGGTGGGGAGACACAAATCATAGCGACTTTTTCTGCTTTATTACAATGTTTCATTTGTCCCCAAGGATAGGGGTAGTGGGAGGGGACATGAGTCTCCTGAACTTGATGTAAGTTTTCAGATGGATTTATCCTCTGTGGGCCCCACGAAGGGCCATCTGTGATCACAGAACCCCCAGCTGGGCAAAGACCATGTCCAGAGAGGATGGGAAGATCATGTAAAACCCGAAATTGTTTCCAGTGTCTTCAGGCCCTGTGCCCTGTTTACATTCAGTTGAAACATTAGCGTCTCTCTCTTCTTCTGCACTCAGCACAGTTCTGAAGAGTTTTTCTCATGACCCTCTTTGAGTCTAGCTCTTTTTCCCCTATGTGTTTGAATGTGGTTAAGTTCCATTTTTTTAAAAAAAGGAAATGAAAACGTTCTGTTGCTCACTGTCAGTGCTTGCTGGTTGTTCAAGCTGTCATTCTCTCCCCTGGCCTGGTTCCTCTGTGTCCTGTCCACAGGAGCCAGTGCAGACTGGTGGCGATGCTGCTCCCATCAGAGAAAGGAGGAAATGCAGGGGCGTCCCAGCGGGGCTGCTCCCTGGCTGGCTGAACTTGGTTGGTTACTTAAGTTCTCTGAGCCTCTGGTTTTATCACTGAGACAGAAACAGTGTGATTGTTTAGATATGAGGTGTCTCTAGAAGCTCATGTGTGAGATAATGCAAGAACATTCAGAGCCTAAGTGATTGGGTTATGAGAGCTTGAACTTAACTAATGGATTGATCCACTGGTATGGATTAACTGGGTGGTAACTGTAGGCAGGAAGGGCGTGGTTAGAAGTAAATCACTGGGGTTTATACCTTGTCCCTGGGGTTTATACCTTGTCCCCTCTCTCGCTCTCCGCTTCCTGTTGGCCATGTCCTGAGCTCCACCATGTCCTTCTGCCATGCCTAACCTTGGGCCCAGAGCAATGGAGTTGACCATCTATGGACTGAGACCTCTGGAACTGTGAGCCCCCAAATAGAGCTCTACCTCTGTGTTGCCCTCATCAGGTCTTTTTCTCAGAGTGATGAAAAAGCTGACTAAAACAAACAGTGATTCCTAATGTGAGAATTAAATGAGATCGTGTTTGCTATAAAAGTTAATATTCTTAATAGCAAGTGGCAAATTGACAAAATAAATTCTAGATCCTGCAAATGTAGAATTTATTGATTCATGGAACAAACAACCCAGGGACACATAACATCAGAGACTTCGCTGATAATGTCAGTGAAGAACGCCCTTTACACATGCAGGGGACAGAAAGGAGGCCACGGCCAACCTGGGTTAGGTGCTGTTTCACCACTTATTACATGACCCCTCGGAACTGAAGACCTACTGTGTGCTCACACTCTGTGCGTAGCAAAAGAAAATAATTCCTTTGGTACTCAGTTCCATTGTTGGAAAACTTTTAAGTGTGTTTTGAAATTTTGGGGTGTCTGATTTTTTTCCAACTGGAAATTTTATAAGCTACCAGGATAGAAAAAAATAGCTATGGTGAAAGTTTACTGGTTATAAGTATAAATAATTATAAGTATAAAAATATGCCACTATAGGGGCTGTAGTTGTAGCTCAGTGGTACAGCGCTTGCCTTGTATGTGTGAGTCACTGGGTTTGATCTTCAGCACCACATAAAAATAAATAAATAAAATAAAGATATTGCATTCATCTACAACTAAAAAAATATTTTTAAAAAATACGCCACTATATTTGGGAATCAACTTAACAAAAGAGGTGAAAGACCTCTACAATGCAAACTACAAGACACTTAAGAAAGAAATTGAAGAAGACCTAAGAAGATGGAATAATCTCCCATGCTCCTGGTTAGGCAGAATCAATATTGTCAAAATGGCCATACTTCCCAAAGCGATATATAGGTTCAATGCAATACCAATTAGAATCCCAATGTCATTCCTTATAGAAATAGAAAAGACAATCATGAAATTCATTTGGAAGAATAAGAAACCTAGAATAGCCAAAGCAATCCTTAGCAAGAAGAGTGAAGCAGGAGGCATCACATTACC